>KL288031.1:8804-27104 GCA_000699545.1 Podiceps cristatus | reverse complement strand
CCTACACTTCAAGAGCCAATTCAGAAGAAGAGTAGGTTTTTCTGCCTTCCTTGTGGAAACATCTAGCAGGTGGGGTGAAAGTAGGAACAGATGCAGTCCTTCATTCTGGATCTGATAGCACAGACCTGTCAACTGGCAATGTCTCTGACCACTAGTTCTGTATATCTGCCCTCTTCTCGAAAGAATGCCAGTCTGTAAGTGTGTGTCCAAAGAAACACCTGTCAGGCCGAGTACTTTCCAAATCAGGCAGGGTTTGAGGGAATCTAAAGTTTAAGCATAACTATCTTCAGACCCATTCCTCTTTGTGGTGACGTTTGCTGTTTCCTTTCTTCCATTCCCCAGTTCCTGGCCCAACGCAAAGGAAACACGACCAGTGATCTGGATGCAATTCAGCTAGGGGAGAGTCATCATGCAGTGCCGGTATTTTCCAACAGGGTCATTCTAGATACAGTTTCCACATTTCAAGAGCTGGTGAACTGAGCACAGAAGAGCTTTCTTGCCTCAAAAGAATCTGAAAATATTCATGCTAAAACTCTCAAGGCACTAAAAGAATGAGGACAATGTGAAAATCTTGTATGGGCAGAAGCAATTGACACAGAACTGCTGTTGTTGTCACTAAGACTTCAATTAATTGCCTCAATGCTACCTTTTATTGTCACCTAAAATAATCTTGTATATCCAAGGCATCCACATAGGACTGGTAGAAATGACACCAGATCTACAGCTGGAGATAAGCCAAGATACCCTAGGGAATCCTTACTGACAGTTGACCTATGTGTGGGCTATTTCTTCAAGTCCCTGGTCACTATAGTCAATGGAGTCTACAGGGAAATTCAGATGACCAAACATAGGTGTCTGCCTCGGGAAAGATGACTAGCTTTCCAGACCACATCAACTACAAGGACTGAACACAAAGGTAGCTTAGAACCAGGGTCATGCTAGACACCTAAATGTAGGTGTCTATGTTCTCGAGCTGCATGCCACACCAGGAGGTCCAGTCAAGCATCTCATCACTAGCACGGCTGCTGTCATATTTGTTGTGCTCTGACAGAGCCTGTTCTTGGGAAACCATGAGTTTTGCACCTCCTGACCACCTACCTGCTCACTCATGATCCCACACAGCTTAAGCTGTACCTGGACTAGCTCTCCCAGTTTTGAGCAGGTTGTTTCAGTGAGCTAGTCTCTTTCTGATTCTTGGATATCCATTTTGTAAAGCTGCCTATCCTACTCTGTTTTTCATTATTACCATCAGTAAGTAACTTTTTTACTAAGATGCCATCTTCTCAATTGGAAATATTGTCTATAGAGTTAGCAATTGTTTTAAGAGAAGCTATTTATTTATTTCTCCCTGTAACGTATGCTTTTCGTTGTGTATGGGGAAAAACTGGAGCTTTTATGTTGACAAATTTCATACAAGGTATTGACAGTTAATGGAGTGTGAAATGTGCAGGCATAAAACCAAACTAGTGTTAATTGAAAATGGCTCCTAAACATGTGTGCTTATTTTCCTAGCACATGGTTGGGGAAAATATACATTCATTTCAACTAGCTGTGCACAAAATCACCTGTTTCTGTGCAACAATCTTTTAATCATTGTTTACAGCAATTCAGCTTTACATTTGCCAGTAACACTACCATATTATTACCATAGACACTGAAATGGCCACACAGCTGCAGCAAGGAGAGGGGAAAGGAGCAGCTTATGTTGTAGGAAATAGAGTAAAAACAACAAATACGATAATTTTTATTCTCTCCCCTCTCCCTCCTCCTTCTTCCTCTCATACACATTAGCATGCTCCTTGTATATAGACAAAAACATACATTATGCATTTCTCGGGAATAAAAATAAATAAAGGACCTGACCTTGGACTTCAAATTTTAGTTCATTTGAAGGTGTTAGAAAATGTCTTTCATCTAACAGTAATACTTCAGTGCTGACTGCTCAGGACATAGCACAGTGCAGTGTGTTGGGCCCTGGGACCATGTCCAAAGTGATGAGGGGAGGATTTTTGGCCTGTCTCTCTGCAGGTGCCATGGGATTCTAGCAAAAATGGCAAGAAAAGCAAGTGGCACCCTGTAATTGTCCTTTATGAGAGGCTCAACTTGATGACAGCCTCACGGTAGCAGTTTTTTCATCACGTCTCTGCCCTAGTAGAATGGCTCTGGTACTACTCCTCTTCTTTTAGCTGGGCTTTAGTTTGTGAGATCCCTGCCAGCCAGCAACATCATCCTCCAAGTCCTTGACAGAGCAAGTTCCTCGAGGAGAAATCAGGTACATGCATGGAGGAAAGTCATTAAGAACTGAGATTTGGAATCTCTCATACTTCATATAGGTAGTGTAGAATTCTCTATTCACAGTTTGCTTGTTTGTTTGTTTGTTTGTTTGTTTGTTTGTTTGTTTTTTCCCATGGAAGAAGTAGAAGGAAAATGAGAAATTCATTCCCCAAAACTGAGAGTAACCATATCTTGGGCTTACCTGGGTACCCAGAGAGGCAGACAACAGGTCTGCGACTTCAAGTTAAGGCCAGGTTCTGTCTAACACATGCATTACTGTGCAGCCATGGTTTGGAAAAACAATTAACTTTTAAAAATCCTAGCTAGCTGAACCCCCAGACTTACTTCACAATAACCTAGGAAATGCTGCTCAGCTGAAGAGCAGTTAAGAGCTAAATCAAAGAAGGACAACAGTCAACAGAGTGATGGTATAGGTCAGCAGCCTGTAGCTCGGCAAGAAACCCAGTTATTATGCAACAACATCAGATATATTACTATTCTCAACCTCACCCTCAACAGGAAAATAAAGAGAAGAGTACCTGCCATAGCATGATTTACCGTTCCCTGAGTGAGACAGACGAAGAGAAAAAAAGGAGCATAAAAGTTAGCGGAGGAAAAGCAGCCTCTGAGGTAAGCGCTACCAGCCTCAAAGGAAGACGTCGACAAATTATAAAAGTGAAGAGAACAAAGAACCTGTGTCACCTGGAACAGAAAGCTGGATACATGCACAGCCTATAGCTTGGTACCCATGTACCCCTTGGCACCCTAAGTACCCCAATAGCCCCTGCTGCCTGGACAACAGAGTAGTCAGGTGGTATTAAAAGGGACTACATATCACTGCTTAGTTTTGTACAATTTTGTTTGTTCCCAGTAAGTTTCTCCGTTAGACTTGTAGCATCTTTACCTTCACTGCCAACTGATTGCTTGCTGTCTGGGTTTCTCCCTTCAGTTACAGTGGTGGCAGTGAAGCAGAGAAAGAATGGTGAGGGACCAGAAGAGGGACAGCCTAGGTGAAGGCAGAGTTTCTTTCTAAAAGAAAAAGTTGTAGGTGAGAAAATAGTAATAGTAAGACAGTGTTCAGCCAGTGGAGTATAGTTTAAGTGCAAATTAAAGCTCAGAGGAAAGCGTAACTCTGAAAGTGGGCTTGATGCCAATTAAATAGAAATGCAGCCTGAAACTCTCTGCAGAAGAAACAACAGTTCCACAGCTCTGTCACAAAAGTCTGTTTCCTTCCCTGGAAGATGCCTTTCTCATTAAAAAAGCCACACTGTCTTGTTCTTGTCTCAAAATAACTCAAAATTTTCTTCCTTTGGTTATGACTGTTCAGTTCCTTGGCATGGCAGGAAACTGAGTTAAACTGATGAGTTGCAGCTGTAATTTTCTGGAGTCAATTTGAGGTTCATGCAAGATAATCGGGGAGAAATATATAGAGCTCCATATGGGAGATGGGATACCAGCATTGACTCTGTGTGTGATATCCCCTCTTCCCCACGCCTATCCCAAAATAGTGAGAAAGAAGCCAAGAACACTGTCAGTACCTACTACTATTGAACTGATGACTTTGATTTCTCAAGTAATTTACAGATGATTGAAATGTTGTTAACAGCTCCAAAATCCAGTCCTCAAAAGCATCACTGCCACTTTTGACCATATGTGCCCTAAATATAACTTGTTTTCTTCTATGAGAAGTATGATTAGGAGACTTTCTGAGCCTTGTATTTTAAAAATTGACTTGAGAATTATTTCTCTCCGTTTGATACTTTGCAGCTTTTTAGAGTTTCCCATGGCATGAATCCCCATTCCCAGTCTAGGGACTTTGTTATAGCTTTGCCTTTTAAGATCCTGACTGGAGATTACACCAGGATACGCAGCCATGTAGACTAGGGAGCAGCTCGTAAACAGACCACTTCTTGGTGCCTTTAGGCTGTATCTCTGCTAGCTGTCACAGTCTCTGGTAACAAAGGAAGGACATTACAGAAAAAAAGTAAAAAAGAATATCTGGAGGTTATAGTAGATTAGAAGCTGGCTACGAGTCAAGAACATGCTGCTGCAAGAAACTTGAATGCAATTATAGGATATACAAACAGAGGTTTCATAAGTGGCAAAGAATGTAATTTTTCTGCCCCACACAGCACTGCTGTGCACCTATCTGGAGTACAAAAGTAACAATTATGGAAAAATCCCAAAAGAGAGTAACACTATTTCTGACAGCTTTAGAAAACAGACTGATGAGAAATAGTTGTCAAGAATCTTGTTTCTTTCATCAAGAACTGAGAGAATTGAAGGACATGACAACAGACCTCTCATTAATGAAAATACTATTAAAAGTGAAACAGAGGCCAAATGTTTTCTATGTCCATCAGGTGTCTTCTAATACAAACAGAATTTTCATAAAGAGGACTGTAATCAATGGTTTCTGTTTGCATCAGGTGTGGGACAGAAAGTTCTTTGCCACAAGAGATAAATAACCCAAATATAAGGGGAAGAAACATTCTAAAGGTAGTGGTAAGCAGAAATATGGATTTTTAGGAATATTTGGCACTTTTGACAAGGCTACAAGCACTGACAAGGACATACATTTAGCCTTCCCCAGAGAAGGGAGGTGACTAAAACAACTTCTTCAAATCCCTTCCAGGATAAATAATTTCTGTAATTCATAAACTCATGCGTGGCACAAAAGAAATCCTATACAGTCAACTTTCAGAGTCTCCCACCAAGCTGCCCCAACATGGAAACAGCATGCCAAATGCAAAACAACGTTACTGTCATCACTGGAGGCTCCTAGAGAGATTTCATTCATCAAATATCTTATGGTATTATTTGCCAAGTAGACAGCTGTCCTACTAGTGAAGTCCTCCCTTTCATGGTTTCTCTCCTTGTAATGTTTCCTGCTGGTCTAGTACGGGTTATATATATTCACTGTTCTCTCTCCATTTATGCTTATAGCAATTTACTGTCTTCATAGAATTCAAGCACCTTTTGTTTTATTTTATACGGTACATAATATAAATATATGATCACTATAAGCCATATGTTAAGCTGACTTTCACAATGGAACAGCTGCCTTGGATTTAGTAGGATGGTTCAAAGAGGTCTCAAGAGCACTTACTCTAAAATGACTGGAGCAGGTTTGTATTCCTCTGTCAGAGTCCCCAGTGAACACTCAGCAAGCACATGCCTACTCGTGATGTGATATGATCCAGGTGTTAAGAGGAAAGCAGGATGGACATCTGAATGGAGAGGTGCTATTTCAGCGTCTGAGACTTTACTGAAAAGAAATGCTTTTTAAGCAGATGTTGATTGCTGCTTCAGTCCCAGCCTAGATTTTAACAAAAGGTGGGCCACAAAATTGTGTCGCATGCACAGTATTTTCCCTGCCTTAGCCTTCTGGCTGAAAATAAGATGAAATGAAAAAATAATGTATCATGTCCTCCTAATGCTTTAATCTGCCAAACTGTGGTACCCGAGCTCAGCTGAGATCTATAGTCATCATATGAAACCCCTTATCACCTATAGTGTTCGCATACAAATTATATTCCCTCCAAAGTCTCATAAATTCTAATTAGCCTTAACTCTGATGCCTTAGAGTCTCTGATTAAGGAGATCATAGTGTCTAACTTTGCTGCAAGATCCCTCAAGAAGTAAAGTACAGCGTTTGAAGAATAGTCTGATATGAAGTTAATAACCTACAAGTGTCATGTTCAGACCTGATATCTTTAATTAAGAAAATGCCAGTTGTCCCATTTGGAAGTTTGTAAGAAAGAACAGGACAGATACAAGGAAAACATTTACTAAAGGAGAGTGGCAATTCAGCAATGCAGTTCTTGTGACTTCCTCTAAGAAATATTCATGTCACATTTTATACTGGTGTCATTTACCAAAGAGCAATTTGGGAGCTTGCATCTGGACTATACCCTTAGTGTTTTATAACTGGAAGGGTGAGGAAGGGCTTACTGCATTGCTGGTATGAAATGTTGCCTGTAACCTGGGGGCCCAACTTCCCTTGGGATATTGTTTTGTCTTCCTATATCTAATGGTTCCTTAAAAGACACAAAAGCCAGTTGTTTCTCATGCTCTGCAATTCTTGCCTTTAAAGATAATGGTCTCTCACATTCTCTGCTTTTTTCCCTTCTGTTCTACACTTGTCCTTTATATACCCCCAGCCTTTATGGCATGGCTATCAATTTGCTTTTTATTTCCTGCCTGCAAACCCACACTCCTTGTTCCCCTTTTTTTCACATATGCAAACTTACTCTGTTCCTCAGATATGCTTTTGGAGTGCTACCTTGGAAATTCAATTTGAGCTTCCCTGAGTCAACCTCAGTTTCACTTCACACATTCACTGTGTATTCCCAAATAGTTTTTGCAGTGTTACAGTGCTCTGCCTATCTTCTTAACTCAAAGAGAAACCTATCTGATGTCAACAGGAATAGCATCCATTTCCATTAACATATCTTAAAGCTAGACTCCTTGCCACATCTGTCTGCACTGAGGCAAACACTTCAGAAGGATTTTGTCTTGCAGACATGTAGAGTGCCATATACACACCAAAAACCTCAGTGTGTAACAAGCAGAGCTCCTTTTTATTCTTCCCATAGGGAATGTTGACCAAAAATTTAAGTGCAAATATAGTTGCTTTATTAAAAGCAAAACCTGCAATATCTGGATTCCTTGCCATCACCTTCCTCATTTAGTTGTTTTCCTTCCCTCCCCGACGCTTTCCTTCTGCTGGAAAGAAGTAGGAAAAAGAGTGAATGGGAAGACTGGGAGAATTCTCCAAATTTTCCTCCTTCTAGTCTCATTCTCTGTTTTCTTCCTCTCCCTTCCCCTCTTTTTCACAAGCACACTTTTAAAATAGAAAGCAAGAAAGTAAAAGAAACTGAAAACTCATGAAACTTTTCTTTTTAATCTTCGCTCTCCCTTCCCACTGGGAAGGAGAATAAACCACCAAGATGCATGTATGAAATGAAGGGGTTCCCATGTTTTCAAGGCAATCTACTCCAAAGCCTTCCCAAAATAAAGCAGTTTATTCAATTCTTATCATGAATGTCTGTAAGTTGGCAAGGTAAAATAAAAAGGTTTTCTCTTAGGTGACAGTGAGACACTTGAGATCTTAGGTTATATCTAAAGTTTTTCTTTGCTGCCGGTTAAAGCATCTTCCACTTCCAAAGGTGACAGAGAAACATCAGCTGTGGGCAGTTTAATTACAGCAGAGTCTGCAGTAATGTCTTCTGCAGAAATCCCCCAGCTTTACATATTCATGCAACTTTTACCCTCTGCCTGTCTCTCTTCTCAAGCTCAGTTTGCTCTCAGCTCTTTGCAGTATGACATATCTCCCCAAGGAGTTTTCCTCTGTATTTCAGAGGGATATTTGGCTTCCCTACATGCACAGAAATTGCATCTGCTCTGCTGAATCAGATGGTCACATCTGTGTGTGAGACTGGACTTGATGTGCATTTGGTGGTTGGACTACGAAAGCTTCCGAAGCCATGGAAAAGCAAGTGTCAACAATGAGTCCATCTTTAGGAGAGCAGGGCAGAAATTCAACCCCACCAGTCTCAGGATGGGTGGCTAATGCAGCTGCCCGCTTGTGGCCACAACACAAAGTGGGGAATGGCCCGTCAATGGGACCACGTGCAGTCTCCCCACAAAACCCACAGTTCTACCAGGCACTCACGATACTGAATGAGCATACGATGAAGACTGGGAGCACAAGACCACTGAACGATGAACTCTGGTTATTTACGTTCCCCATTGACTGCAGCAACTTTATCGCTGGGCAATGCAGGTGTTAGGCACAGCATGTAGTGGGGTGGGTGACAGAGGAAAGTTTACGCTGTCAGGCTGAAGGCACAAGTACAGTTTGAGGTCACATCTTCCCTTTTCCCCTGGGCTTCCCACAGGATGACATCTGCCATCTCCCAGCCAAAGCACGGGCATATGTTCTGTTAGCCAGTGTCAGCAACCCACGTGGTGATGGCTGCATTTCTCCTTACACAAGCAGAGGACGTTGACACAGTAAATGACTACAGTGCTAAACCTAAAAAGTGTCATGAATTGGTTAAACTCTTCTGAAGAACTAGATCTTAGTTTCTATTTGTCTTTTTACTTGGAGAAAAAAAATATTAGAAAACTAATGTTATTTCTTTAGCTGTGACAGAAAACAGAACTGAGAAAAACAATTTGGAAGCTGAGAGGTTTTCCTTTTTTATAATAGTGGACCAAATCCTCTCAAACGAAAAAAAAAATACTGTGAAAATATAAGGTATGTGCTCCTGCTTACCATGTAATGGTTACCATGTAATGAAGAACAGTAATTCCTCCCACCATGCCAAGAACTTTTACTGTCCTCGATAGAACAGGATTTCATCCATCTATCTATCTATCTATCTATCTATCTATCTATCTATCTATCTATCTCCTGGCACCAGAGGTATACTCAGAAGTATATTCCTTCCTATATTCAGAAACCTTTGCTGGCAGGGAAAGAAAAGAGCAAACACCTACATCTCCCATGAGCTGCTGTCAGCACTTGTTGGGATGAGTTAGCAAGAAGTGATTTGATCCTACGGTTTTTCTGCTCGAGTTGTCTGTGTTTTCCAAGAGCTGGTGGCACCGCACGTCTGGAGGGTCAGCTTTTGATTCACTTTTATTTTCAACCCTATTAGCTTCTTAAGCATTTTTCCAGCAGCCTGCCTTAGACCACTGCCAACAGGAGAACCTTCTGCCTAATAAATACTGTCTGGTTCAAGATGCTAGGATACGAGATTACAGCCAGGATTAGGGATTTGGGGTCTAAGGCTGAGCAGGTCAGACAGGAACAGCCACCCACCGAACCAGTCTTGCATTTCTCAGGTGTGGGGCAGAAGCAGCAGCAGGGAGGCAGGAGGGTCCTTTGGACCTGGTGACAGCCTGAGAACTGGTTGCAATTACCAGCCAGCTCCTCCAAACTGCCTCTGGCGCAGCTTCGATTCTCACCTGGGCCTGTGACCTGGTGATTCAGTGGGTGGTTTTTCTGAGTCAGAACTGATCAACTGCCTTACAGAATCAGGTAAAGAAGCTGGTAGAGTCAGCTTTCAGCTGAGCTCTAAAATAAAGACTTCAATCATAGAAAAATTAGAGATTTCATAGCACCTTCCTAAGTGTCCCGGTTCTGACCAGTGTCTTGATACTGCATCTCTGGTAGTTTTCTTTTGTCTGCATGAATTCCTAAATTAAGTTTCTCATAGAATGCATGTTGGGTCTCATATTTTTAAGGTAATAGCTCTTAAAACAAAAGATTATCTCCATTCCAGAGAAAAAGGAAGAAATCCTTTACAAAGATAGGGTAAAAACTCCCCAGAGCCACTAATTTCAAAGTTATCCACTGAGAATATTTTGCATATATATAAAGTATGCACGTATATGCTATGTATCATAGGTATATAGTACTTTACATAGGATGTAGTAATAATGTAAGTAGGGTACTAATTTGATGTGCAACTAGGAAATGTCAAATTAAATTTGCAATACTTCATAAAATTCAGTGTTTGAAGAGACTTGACTTACTTAAATTCTAGTCCAGGACTTAAATTCTAGTCCAGACTTTTTTGTTAGACTTACGGGGTTTTGGTTTTTGTTTTGGTTTGTTTGTTGCTTTGTTGGGGTTTTTTTAAGCAAAATGTACATAGTGATTAGATTAGGAAGAATTTCTGCAATTGCTTTACCAAACCCTTGGTTCTCAGGTACTATTCTCAGTCATAATCTATATTCCTATGCAGGTTATTTCATAAAACTTATTTGATAAGGAGGGGTTTTTGGGGTGGGGGGAATTAAAAAACCTAAACCACATCAACCCAAACCCCCCTGTATTCTTTTTTTTTTTTTTTCATTAAAAAAACATCAATACCATGGTTACAACCTTTGCTCTGACTCTGTGTACAATTCAGAGAGTATCCGCAACAGTGTAAACAACTGTTAAAAGTTAATGTTGCAAAAAGTGTGGAAATATTAGATGCACAGTAAGTGTGCTTTTTACTTTAAGGGGTATTGCAATTGCCCAGCATTATGCAAAGTGTGAATCAGCATAAAATAGGTAAGAATTATTTTTGTTTTCACCAACACTTGAAGCTCTAAATTGTGTTGAGTGCAGCTAATTATAATACAGTTCTTTGAACAGGTAACAACTTATTGGTGCACAGGAGTGCCTCTATTAATTATCAACTCTTGACAGGGGTTTCATAAGCCTGCTTATACAATGTTTGCTGGTTTCTAGTAGAAGAATATTAGAACTATGAGAGCACCTCTTTTATCCCGGTGTGAAATCCTTACAGTACCTTCCTGTTGGTAGCCTTCACAGGATGCCTTATACCTGGGAGGAGGTACCTCCATGAGCAAACCCAGAAGTCGTCTTCATCTCTGAAGAGAAACAATATACCTTAGTGAAGAGAGATTCAAACTTGGAGTGCCCGCAGTCTCACGAGGCTCTGCATGGAGAAGGAAGTATCTTCTGTGAGAGCGGGAAATGTGATACCAACCTAACTTTGGCTTTTACCATCAAGGCGGGAAGGCATCTAATGAACTTCGCCCTATGTAAAATCAGGAATATTGCTAGAATAATTGCTGGAATTGCAGGTTTTCACTGAGCTTTTGTACCAGTTGCCCATGCCCTGGCTTTGGCAGGGAGGGCTGCAGGGCAACCTCTGTAAGGAGAGGCCAGGGCTGCCCTTTGATGGACACAGCTGGTTCCTGCCAGCTCCAATGGGCCCACCGCAGGGCACAGCTGAGCCCTGCAGCTAAGGTGGTGGCACCTCTGGGAAAATGTGTTTAAGAAAGGGCAAAATATACCAGACAGAGAGAGGAAGAGAGGGGGGAAAAAAAAAAAAAAAAGTGAGAAACAACAGTGCGAACACCAAGCTGAGAAGGAGGTGAGGAGGTGCTCCAAGCACTTTAGAGGACCACACTAGAGCAGATATCCACCCTGCAGCCCATGGAGGACCCCACGCCAGGGCAGGTGGATGTGCCCTAAAGGAAGTTGCAGCCCATGGAGAGCCTATGCTGAAGAAGGTTTATCCTGAAGGACTGCAGCCTGTGTGAAGGACCCACGCTGGAGCATTGGAAAAGCTGGAGGACAGAGCAGCAGAGAGGAGCTGTTATGGACCAACAATAACCTCCCACTCCCCATTTTCCCTGCGCTGCCTGGGGGAGCAGGAGGTAGAGGAGGTGGGAATGAAGGACTGACGTTGAGCCTGGGAAGAAGGAGAGAGTGCATGGAACTTGGTTTAGTTTTTGTCTTTGTTTCTTACCATCCTATTCCAGTTTTAACTGGCAATAAATAAAATTAATTTTCCCCAAGTCGTGTCTGTTTTCCCCATGATCGTAAGCAATTTCCCTGTTTTTATCCCAACCTATGAGCTTTTTCACACAATTTTCTCTTCCTGTCCTATTCTTGAGGGGCAGTGGGTGGGCGTTTGGCCCTTAACCGAGATCGACCCACCACAGCATTGCACAGTTGGACTCTGGGAACTTGACATGTAGCCAAGAGAAAGACTGCTGGAAAGAGACTGTCTTCTGTCAAAAGTGTGCAAGGTGATTATCAACATGCATCTGCTGAGAAGAAGTTCATCCTTGTAGGTCATGACTTCATTAGTCATAGGTCAACTCATCATTAAATCATGCGATTTAATTAATTCACAGAATTATTCTTTTAATTGGATTTGGGTGAATCAACTTTTCTGAAACTTGAGAAAAGGGGGTTATTGGCTTGGTTTCACAGATGTTATTCCTGCTTGCATTTCAGCTAGCACTAGAAGCAAGGTAATTTCTCTTTGAGGATATCAGCCTGAGACAGTGACATCCACTGCAGTTTTATTTATTAACAGAAAAGATGCAAGAAAATCGAAAGTTACACTCAAACTTTCCCTTTCTTCACACATTTTTAAATGATGGAAATGTTAATTAGACTGACAGAGTCTTGATCATCAAGCTGTATCTTCAACTGTCAAGCAAAAATAACCAATAAAAGGGGAAAATATTCACATTTTGGTGAGGAAACATTTTTGTCACCTTCATCATGCAACAATGGCACTTGATCTACCTGAGCACAAGCTGTAGATGAGACAGACGTGATGTCCACAGAAGTGCTGTCAGTTTCCTTTGCTGTGCTAAGTAAAGCAAATTCAGTAAAACAGTGAAGAACAACCAGACTAGTCTACACTAAAATAACAGGATCCTCCTCCTGTATTCTGGCAGGACTAGCTAGTTGAGGAGACGTTATAAAACCAGGACTGAAACAAATCAAGACCTCTCAATGACAACTTTTTAACCTAAAAACTCCATGTCTTGATATGGAATCAGCATATTATCTTTTTTTAGTTGCAGTAAATCCGTGGGTCATTAGGAAGCACATAGCTATCACGATCTCAGTTCTAAACAATAGGAGCCTCTAGATTATGCCTTAATGCAAATGATGCTCCTGCTTCCTCTCCCCTTTTCTTCCCAACGTGTGGGCAGACAGGAGCGGACAGAGTTTATTATCAGTGTTTGTATTTAAGCGCCGTGTATAAGCCTCAGCTGAGTCTAGGTCTGAGAACCTTGGCCCCTGATGGCACCAGGCACAGTATAAAAGCAGAACAGGACACAGTCCTTGCCTCCAGGAGTTTCTAAGAAATCAAATGAGACAAGAAATACTGTAAAAGGAAGGAAACAGAACATAAAGAGGTGAAATGACTTGGCCCAGGATTGCCAGGGTTGGGAACTTCCATCAGCTCTTACATACCTGAGACCCTGTCTTTGACACTGTGCTTCTCTTAAAACCATGCAAGTTGGTTTTGTACCTGCTTCTACAGGATCAACAGTAAACAGTGTCAGAGAAAGTACCTCACAAGTGGGACATTCAGTGCTACCAAAGAGATGATGCATCTGAAGTCATTAAAAAAAAAAAAAAAAAAAAGTCCCTCTAACAGCAATATTTACAAAATTGGAATTCAGATAAGGCAATGAATTCACATTCTATGGCTGCACTTGTAAACACCAAGGTAGATGTTGACATTTAATTTTCTCACATTTATATTCCTAAGAGGAATTACACATTCAGTTTACACAGATTTATTGCCTTAATTGCTTAGCAGCATTTGGTATAATATTTAAAAGGTCAAAAAAATGTTTTTAATACCTATTGTGAGGTCCTGAGCCCCTGTGGATTAAAATTATAAAGCCTTCCCTCTAAACCAAAAAGCAGTTTAGATGTGAATGTGCACAAATGAAATGGCTTCAGAGGTGGGAAAAAGAAAAAAAGAAAAAAAGAGGTAAATGCTGGTTTAAGCCACATGCACAAAAGCACATTTATGAAGGTAAATACTATCTTCTTTGATGGGTGGAAATACGCGTGTGCTGCTGCATCCGAAGTCCTCAGCTCTGATTTTCTCATTGCCTATTCCTGAGCAAAGACCCTGGAGGGAAGAGAGCTCATGGTTCTGCTTCTACAGAAGTCTGATAAGATTATCCATTCCCAAGCACTGGGACTCATCTAGCGTTTTCCATTCACACTTTGCAGTAATGGGAAAATCAATGGGGTTTATTAAACAAAACCATTCTGCAGAAAGATTTGCTCTCTTTTAAATACTTCCAGATTCTGCAAAAAAAATTTCTTTCTCTTAATCAAATATATATTCCTTTTTTCCCAACCAAAACTCACTATTTTTCCAAAGAATGTTATCTTTTCCAAACAGCTCTAGTAGACTGACTAATTATGCAATTGATTATCATTTAAGATCAAGATATGATCTTGTGTAATCCAGGTTGGTTCTGCTGAAGTCTGAAGATTCGCAGGCAGCGAATTTCCCAAGATACTGTGAAGTCTGCACCACTGCACCGCACCATCCTCACTCTGTCCACGCCAGCAAGTCAACCTGCAATGATTAATGCACCGAGTCTTACACATCCCCTCGCCCATTCAGATCAGGGCTGAATTCTCCACTGGAAAATGCCATTATATGCTGGATGAGAGTATGGTCATCAGTGTATTCATTTTCCAGTCCTAAATGCCTTTGCATTTTTCCCATGTGCAAAGCCCTAAACAGCTTACAAGCTGCCCACTGTGGCTAAATAGGAAATTGTTTCAAACAGTTCCCCACCCTTGGATGATGACATGTGCTCTAACTTCAGTGCATGACTCCTACTGCTAATTTAGATTAATATGAGCATGTCATATCACAAAATCATTTGGCAACAGCAGTGTTAGGATGCTAACCAGAGCTGTTGCCATGAGATGAAGATTAGTTTAATCTTCTAAACCAGGGGATGATATTTTACCTGGAAATGCTACAAACTGTGAAGAACTTAATCTGATATGGATTTGTGCAAAATTTAGGCATGTACGTTACCAAACCAGTATGACATTACTCTGATCATACTGTATTTTTTATAAATCATACCTCAATACTGTAATTGGTACCTTTATTTTGATTTCAGCATTTCATCTGATTCTGATGGAAGAAGAAATGTCAGAAATTGATATTCACTGTGCTACCTCAGGCCAATATTGTTCTAGACAAGTTTCACTGTGACTCTATAAGAAAAAATTACAGTAGGATTTAAGTTTTTATTGCCATCTTCTAGACTGTCACTGTTAGAGCTGGTAGCTAGAGATGATAAAAAAAACTCTCTGGAGATTGAGTCTAATTCAATGCAAAACATTTGTGGTCATCTACATATTTTCTAAAATCCTCATTCACAAGGTTCCCTGTGGTGGATTTCTCCAGAAAGGGAAGGAGGTAAAATGGTGGGATAAAAATTGCCTCTCAGCTTCAATCTGTTTCTGTTCCATCCTTTTCTTTGTTTAGACTTTGCTACTTCCATTTCTTCTGTGTAGAATTCTACAAATAATTCCTGTCTTTATCATCCCTTCTCGGATACCTACACTAATGATCAACGAAATGGATTATCTCCTGTTGAGTTAAGCCCCTACACTTACTTGTTGCTTTTTTTGGACTCCTGGTATGTTCTGTTTCCATTGTACAGGAACAGCAAAGTATATATGTCTGCAGAGGGATACCCCATCTTCACTCTACACTGCTTCACTGGGTAGGAATGAAAACCAAACACAGAACTCCCAACTATTTCAACCAAACCAAGGTGAAGAAACTCTACCAGCCCTCGAATCTGTATATGATTCCCCCCCTCCTTTCACTTTCAGTGCAAAGAGGCTTCAGTGGTCCTGCCTTTTACACAGCTGGAAATTAAAACAGTGATAGAAACAGAATCATTTAGGTTGGAAGAGACTTTTAAGATCATCAAATCCAACCATAAACCTAACTTGCCAAGCCCACCACTAAACCATGTCCCTAAGCAAGCTCCGCATCTACACATCATCTGAATACCTCCAGGGATGGTGACTCCACCACTTCCCTGGGCAGCCTGTCCAGTCCTGTCTAGGCGCTTCATTCCCAACCACCCAATGCTGGATCAGCTTAGTGAAAAATGCTTTACTGTGCCTCTGCATCAAATATCCAACAAGAATAAGCCAGTCAGCACCTCTCCTCTCACAGTAAACCCTCTTCAGATTACATCCAGTCAACGTGTCGTCCCTCAGGGCATGCTTGGTGCTTTATCACTTCTGTTTATCAATGGCTTGTGTCCTTCTCAGGGCTTCAACAGCAGCACTGTCATCCCTACATGGCTTCCAGGGTGGGCCACTGCTTGGCTACTACCACTACAGGGAGAGGAGGAGGTGGTACCCCTCTTTCCAACAGTGCTGCAGCCAAAACAGGTCACAGCTGAAGGTTTTGACTCCTCCAAGCCCGGCTTCTGTCTTTGCTGATTGTAGCAGCCCACTGTCTGCCATCCTTCAGATCAGGTTATTCCAGAATGAAGAGACTGTGGATTTTAAATCTTTAAGCCAGCATCAGTGAAAGTGATTACCTCCCAAATAAAACTTTATCATAGAATCTGAAGTTGGAAGGGACCCACAAGGCTCATCAAGTCCAATTCCCTGCTACTCGCAGGACTAGAAAGGACTTCAGGCAGAAAACCTTCTCCATTATGATCGGAGCTCTGTAGCTTGACCAGTTGCCACTGCAGACAGAATTACTCACCTTAAGTAAGAAATTAGATTTTTTTTTTTTTTAATCCAAATGGAGTTGTTTGTTTTGTTTTGTTCTGTTTTGTTTTTATTTAAGACAAGGCTTAAACTATTGAGCTGTTCCAGTGTGGCTTGTAAAATATAGCACCAGATCCAGTATTTTGTAAAGAAATCTGGGAAAAAGAGACATGAGACTCCTTGCCATTTCAGATAAGTTTTCAGAAGCAATTTCTCAAAATCCTTCTGTGGCAAAGAGTACATGTGGTCAGAAAATGAGCATGGTGAGTGAATGACCAAAGGAGTCAAAGTTAGGATGGCCAAATGCAGACACTTCTGCAAGGAAAACACATTCAGTAATTTACAAAACATGCTGATAGAGCTGAGATCAGCAGGAGCATCAAATATAGATAGGAACATGCTCCTGGCCAAGCACCCCTTGAGCAAAATCTGTCCTGTAAGTCTGCACAAGCATAGATTCATTTTTCTTCCCACAAGGCAAGAACAGGTCAACATTTCTCAAGGTGCTGGGGTACAAGTAAGCTGACAGAATTATACTCAGAGGCAGTCCTGCTTTGATTTGCTTATTTCCTTGTGTGTATACGACTGGATAAGCACGTACAAATATTTTCCTGCCCCAAACAGGAAAGGGGATATTTGCTGGTTCCCAGCAATCGCTCACAGACCCTCAGCTTTGCTTAATGGCTTCACATGGAGGAACTGCCCGATGCCTTGGTCCTGTGCTCAGGCAGGCATACGGTTAACCTATACGAAAATGCCTGGCTGTATGCCATGGACCCTCCAGCTGAACTGTGAACACAATGCATCTAGAAAAAATGAGATTGCTTGCACGGTCTGAAACCCTGCCCGAGCACACGCACTTGGAGCAAGGGATGGTGACACCACTATGACTAATGAATGCGACCTATTAAGCAATCAAAGAAAGGAGCTTCCTACCTCAAACTCACTTACTGTTTGGGAACTTCTATCATTATGCTTAGGGAAATTATATTCACTTTTTGCCCTGGATGTTTATGGGTGTGGCAGTGCCAAAGACTTAAAATAGGAAGAATCAAGCTTGCTTAGCACTTAAATACCTGTTTGCTGGAGACTATTTCCAGCAGGAAAATCTGGATTGCACATTTAAAGAAGAAAAAAGAAGAAATGTGGTAAAATCCTATGAATAAGAAATGTGTAAAAAATGCTCAGAAACAAACCGAACCAAAACAACCATAATTTTTACATGCTAATCTGTTCCAGTGGGTTGCTTGCAAACCCCAGTAGGTTGCTTGATGCTTCTCTGTCTGCCAACCCCTGGGAAATTCCTGTGACCATTAAACATCATGGAGTTAAAACCAAAACCAACTGATATACAGGGCTTCCTTATGCTAATTGCAACAGTGAATATTTTTCAGAATATCTATCATCCTGGAGGAACAGGCAGGATAGATGAAGATGAGGTTGTTTTCCCAACTTTATCCAAATATTGTAGCTCCTACCGTATTAGATGCATACACCCAGGCTTCTCCTCTGAAGGGATGTTTCTGTAATAGCAGAATATTCTGCTTCTAGTACTACAAACTAAAAGACGAATTCTTGAATAGAGAATCCCCTTAGAGTTTGGGGTCCTCTTGCTCCCTTGAAGGGAATTTTATTGTTAAAGGTCTTACCTCAGCCAATATCCTTTGTTACAGTGCCCTGCTATGTCAAGCACATGGTGGTGGAAGACTTTTTCTGTCTTAATGCCTATTCGCTCCGCTCCATCTTAACATGCCACATCATCCTATACCAAGACCTATCAGAAGGTTTTCCCAGAGCATTAGCTCTTTTTTTTGAGGTTACAAATCCAGCTTTCCCATGTTCTCTGCTGCACCATGAAGCCTGTTTTTCTCACGCTTCATATGCAGCAGGTGATAAATTTAGCTGTCGGCGGTACTGCACCACTTCCCTCTCCCCCACTATCCTTCTAT
>KL288030.1:7740-29647 GCA_000699545.1 Podiceps cristatus | reverse complement strand
CCCCCCGCCCCAACTTCCCTGCTGTGCCCTGTCAGGTTTCACGTGGGAAATGCACATGAGGAAATGAACTGAAACCAAACTAGACTGAAAAGGTTTGCGGCACTGTTTGACTAATACCTATTTAGAAAAAATACTTCATATATGTTATGTTAGGTACTTTAAATTGTGTTTTATCATTAAAAAAATGTAGCTGTGCTTATTTGGGAGAAAACTTTTCTTAGCCTTTCCCTAGTCAGAGAGTGGTTGAGGTTGGCAGGAGCTCTGGAAGTCATCTAGTCCAACTCCCTGGTTCAGCAAGGCCACCTGAAGCCGGCTATCGAGGAACGTGGCCAGTTGGATTTTGAGCATCTCCAAGGATGGAGCCTCCACGAGCTCCCAGGGCAACCTGCTTGGGTGTTTGACCATGCTTACAATGGAAATGTGTTTCCTTATGTTGAAGTGGAATTTCCTCTATTTTAGTTTGTGCCCGTTGCCTCTCATCCTGTACTAGGGAACCACTGAGAAGAGCCTGGCTCTGTCTTCTTCATTTCCTCCCATCAGGTATTTATACATATGAATAAGAGCCCCCTGAGCCTTCTCCAGGCTGAACAGTCCCAGTTTCTCAGCCTCTGCTTGTAATTATCAGTTTGCTATCTTGAGACACCCATGTCTTACACTATTTTTCTCTCTCTGAGTCTACTAAGCAAGAAGGGAGAATGCTAATAAAATCTATGACTGTTAAACAATTACAGCCTTTCACACAGATAAACTTGACAATTCGAAATGTCTTCTCTGTGAATCTGTTCCGTAAATCCACAGTATCAAGATCTTTCAAGGCTGTAGGGTTATTGTGTCTGCAGTGGCTGTTGGTATCTGACAGTCCAGTTCGTTCAACAGACTGTCATGACTGTAGTCAGCAAGTAATTACTGTTTCATAGTATCGGTACGGTTCCCATGGAAAGGGAGAGACAAAGGATGGCTTTATATTTATTAGATATGTGCACTACAAAAACTTAAGTCAAAAGAATGCAGGAGCTGAGTTGTACTGTTGAAAAAATACAGCATATTGGTATAAAATCTCTTTAGAAAGGATGAAACATACCCAGTTAAACACATTGTTCTTCAAGTACACCCAGCACAGGGATTTATCACTAAGGAAGCAAGAAGTGAGAGGGGAGTAAAACACACCAAGCCATAGCAAACGTTTCCTCCCGTATACAAACACTAATCACATGTTAAGGGAATTTATATTTCCCGTTCTGTACATTTCTGTTAACAAATTCAGGCAGATACTCGATGCTAGGTATAGTCCAAATCTTGAAATTTTAAATCATGCTAACTGATCAGCCAATTTAAATTTCCTCTATTTCACCAACACTCATTATACTAATTTATGTAATAAAATAAACTCAATTGCATTTTAAATATTTTTCTTTCCCAAATACTCAGTAAATCATTATCTCAGCCAATGATGTGGGAAAATAGGTGAAACATAGTTTTTGTGAATCACAAAGGTCTTTTTAACAACATTTGTAGCATAATCTTTCTCTTGATCAGCTGACTGATAACTGAATATGTTTAGTACCGGCATGTCTCTGCACAATTCCTGAACCCTGTGGCCATGAAAGGTGGGAGCATCAGAGCAGGGGACTGTTATCTCAAGCCATGATACACAGCGTGGGAAAAAAGGGCTTCATCCTCTTCTGTAGAAGCAGCATGGTCGGCGAGTAACCGAAGAACAACAACAACTGTGTGCTGAACACAACCTGCACGTTATGGTACAGCATGGGAAACAAGGAAAATGGCTGCAACGTTTTGGTAAGATTCCCTGTGTCCCCACACTGCAATATGAGATTAAAGTACAAAATAAGTAGAAAACAGACCTGCAAGGCTTCAAATGTCATCACAGGACTATGGTCAGCTCTGGAGAAATAATGCAGAATCTCAGTACTGGAGTTTACCCAGGACAGATGTCTCGTCACAAACTTGTTCCCCGTACCATTAAATGACTGAAAGATACATGAACTGCAAGGCCTGGTAAGTGACAGTGTAGTGCAAAGTTTTTTTCACAAAAAAACAGAACAAACAGAAAGTTTGCCACAAGCACGTGGCTCTCATCCTGAAGTATGAGGTGCTGAAGAAAGGCCAGGAGAGATTAGGAAGGCTTGAGGTTATTTAGTGTCAATACTGTTGAGCAAGATGGCAGGTAGGAAATCCAGCTGCAAACCAACTTTCTGCCTGGCCAAGGACAAAGAATGATAAAGTCAGGGGAATCTCAGTCAAGAAGTTCTGTTGCAGATATAGCAGATCCTCCAAAAAAGTCAAGATACTTGCCAATCATAGAATCCCTTGGTTGGAAAGGACCTTTCAGATCATCGAGTCCAACCATGCCTGACCACTACTAACCATGTCCCTAAGCACCTCATCTACCCGTCTGTTGAGTACCTCCAGGGATGGTGATTCGACCACCTCCCTGGGCAGCCTGTGCCAGGGCCTGACAAGCCTTTCAGTGAAGAAATGTTTCCTAAGGTCCAATCTAAACCTCCCCCGGCGCAACTTGAGGCCATTTTCTCTTGTCTTCTCGCCTGTTACTTGAGAGAAGAGACCCACACCCATGTCACCTCCTTTCGAGTAGCTGTAGAGAGCGGTAAGGTCTCCCCTCAGCCTCCTTTTCTTCAGACTGAGGGACAAAGAAGATGCTTATGGAACAAGCTTAAAGGAGCAGGTCTGTCAGGTTCCTGGGATCTTTTCATCACCTGTTTAATAAAATTCTTCTCAACATTTCTCTTCAGATGTTTCAAAGTGCTAATGAAATAGCATTTGCTTGGAGAATAAAGATGCAGTAATTTCTGTGTCAAAGAATGATCTTAATCGTAGAGAAGGATTGACAGGAGGGTCTTCACAGGCCTTTTGCACTTCAGAAAGTGATTTGCCTGAATATCTCAAAGGGGTCTATGTAGTATTCTGTGATGACAGGATAGGAAGAAGGATTTATTAGCACATGGAAGGACCCATCGTTTCTTAGCACCGCACTGGGCTGCTTTAACAGATGGATAAAATCAGACTGGAGAAAGCCTGAAAGATCATGATGTGACAGATGGGTAGAGGCATAAATGATCTCTGGAAAATGGTGCACATGGAAGGGATTAACCACCTGGAGTCTGCTGATGGCATCAGTCTTCTAGGCATTTAAGATACGAGTTTATAGATCCATCTCTCCATGGGAGCAGTTAATGCGTTCTTCTGTGTTATTAGTGGAAACAAGTCAATTGTGATTGTCTTTTGCAAGGTGGAGGAAGAGAATCCTAAACAGGCATTAGGTGATGGCAAGGTAATTGGGGGGGCTGTGCTACCTGACTTTAGAATAAATAGAAGGAGTGATGCCCAGCCTTCTCGAAGTTGCTGGACTGTCAGGGAGTGTTGGGACATCAGTTTCCTGAGGCATTTAAAGGTATGAAAACTGTCACGAAAACTTGCTACTATAGACACTTGTAAAAATCTGTTAAATTATAAAAACCATTCCAATTACAGATACTTAGAGAGAAAGATGAACAAAAATGCAGAGAGAGCACTTCATCGTGAAGATAACTCCAGACTTTGCAATGACAAATGGCTCAACTTTGTCAGTCTCCTTTTGCGCTTAACTGAATGGCAGCCTTCGTCGCCTTCTCATGGCCGCTGCCGAAATGCACGGGGGTAACCAGCTGCAGTTGTACGGAGTGGGGTGGGGAGGAGCCGGTCCACTCCAGCCTGTCAGAACATCCACAGACTCTGCGCTAATTATCACAGAAAGCTGGATATTCTTTTATCATCTTTGAGCGTTCAAAGGTTTTTGTTGTTTTGCCACAATGGGAAATACCCCTCAAGTGTGTTTGAAAGATGATATTGCTGGGAGAGAGAATAGCTAACGGGGATTTAGTTACCACTCAGTGAGCCTGGGAAGAGGGTAGGTGCAAGAAAAGAGGATACAAAGGAGCAAGCAGCTTCCAGTGCTTAAAAGGATCGTGAGAAGAGGTGGGGCCAGAAGTTCCAGATGCTGGGAACTGGAGAATTTGGTGGTTCCAACAAAGGTGTAGAAGTCAGCATGGTACAAGGCACGAAACAAGCTTTATGACATATTCCTGAGTAAGGTAAAAGGCATATATTCAAAATTGCCATAGATTTGTTTGCAAGAATAAGTATGTGCGTAGAAAGAGCTGGGTAAGGGCATATCCTATGGCATATACTAGACCTGTTCTGTAAACTTAAATCCCCGAGGCAGCGGTTTCAGCAGTAGAACAAGTGAATCTTTTGGGCAGTTTGTATTTAACTTTGGATTTGTGAACTGCTCTGCTGTTAGTGTACAAAATATACACAGTAAAGTAATACAAGTAAGAGAAAGTGTCCAGGGAAGTAAAGATTGCGTTCTGCTGTGTCTTTAATGGATGCATACATTTAAGAAGCTATAACCTCTAATGAATATGAGGTTTTATTTAGAGAGTATTTTCTTTCTGAACAAAATTGTTACCTGCTCTCTAATTATAATAATAAATAGACTGTAGATAAAATATACAAATGGTATTTTTGAAATATAATTAGTCTGGAACTTCTGTTTCCTTTTACAGTTCTACAGTTCTCTAGTGTGACCTTGAAAGAGCCATTAGCTCTATCTGCCCCTATAAAAATAACAAGCATTTATGAAAAATATACTTAGAAAATATGTGAATATTACTTTAAATTGCTCTATGAAAAGACATTGTCTGTTTGTTGCATAATGTGACATCTCTTATTTATTTGACCAACTGTATGATATAAGCCTAAAATAGAATAAATTGACAGTTCCAGCAAATCTACCTTTGTTCTTGTAAGTATCACCTTTATTTGTCCTCTGTATTTTTAATGTGAGTTACTGTGCATAGATATACTTTATTTTTTTTAATAGTTCTAACATACAACTAGGCCTAGTTGTCTGAAAAAGAATTGATAGAAAATATTCAATATACGGATTATTCTGCTAATACAAGCGCACTATTTCTGGTAGGCAGGCAGAGAGTTCTGAGTCTTTCTTGGAGGTAGCTGTAACTTTAGTCGCCTTTGGTAGTAAGCACAAGATACTTACTGTTTGCAAGAAAAAAATAGAGCTATGCCAGTCCTTACATAGATACACAGATGAACATCTGCCCTTCCAATTCTAGGTTATTTTGGTATTATGTTAAGGAAAAATAACAATGACAAAACATTCTGTACCGGGACATGAATTATTCAAAAACATTCTGTAACTGATCTCAAATACAAAATGCTGCAGCGCAGATTCAAAAACCACAGAGCAGAGTGAAAGTGGTTGTGGATTCCCATTATTTGGAACTTGGGCTAGCGATTTGCTTTTAATCAATTTGCTATCAAACAGTCTGTAAAACCTGTTTGTAACATTGCCAAAATTGCGAGCCATGTCACGGTGCTTCTAGGCCACTGAAGCCTGGTGAAGTGGGGCTCTTATGGCATCATTCCACTCATAATTTCGCAGTAGTGTTCCTCAAATAGGTATTACAGGGAATATATACTTGATTCTCATTCGATAGTTACTCCTCATCGCTGTACTTTTGCACAGTATGTTTTGTTTTGGAATGGCTGTTCTGTAAAAACTAGATAAATATTTCCTAGACTTGACCCTCGATATTGTAAACTGCCCTCACTGAACCAACCGAAGCCCCGTGCTGGGGTAACGTCTTTATGCCGATCTGTGGAGGCACCGGAACAGGTCGAGCTCAGTACCCGACCTGAAGAAAATGAAAGCATACTTCCAGCCTGTGGCAAAATTCCTCTAAGGATATCCTCCACATACAACTAATAGTTCTTATCTAAAAAGTCTCAATCTGTAAATAATCCTGTCTATGCTTAATGATAATGATAATATTAGTGTTAACAACTAGCAATGCTACTTTATATCATGTATAACCAGACGGATGTACACTGATTTTGGGGGAACTGATTCTGCAGTTTTTAATTAGAAAAAGGCTTCCTATTACCTCAGAATTTTTACTATGTAAAGACATTAGGACATGAGGTTTTATTTATAAATACATATTTTTCAAAATAGTAGAACCAATCCCCCTGCCCCCATACTGCCAAGTCTTTCTCTGCACTTGTTACTGTACCAAAGCCTGGTTCTTAGAGACAATTTATTATATAGGCTCCATCTAATTCTTTATCCTCCAAAGCTTGTGAGGAGTGACTAAATCATTCTTCTGATTCCACAAAAACATTATCAAAATTAACTCCTTAAATATTTCAACTCCATGTATTTTGTAGATCTGAATCATAATTTCTTAAATACTAGCTCTATTGTGTTGCTTTAATTTCTTTTAGATATAATGTTGTGAATCAAACAGCATTTTTATATAAATCTAAGAATGTCCTGCTTGTTCCTGAGAGTATCGCATGCACACTTCCTCTGCCTTCTCAGGGTCCGTGGTGCACACTGTAAAGGACTGAGGCTTGAATAACATAATTCTATAGATGTCAAAATTGTAATTGAATTCATCATGACGTTCATGTTTCTCAATTCTTCTGTTATGAAACAGAGATTATTCCCAGTCAATCCCAAACCTGCCTTCTATGAAAGTCAGGTTGCATCTCTTAGGGTCGGTGACAAATGCGTAGGGAAGCTTTGTGTACTCGCGCTGGTGTTTGAGTAGGGCACGGAGAGGATTGTGTGCAAAGCAAACTGGTCAAGGCTGACATATATGAAGGCACAAGGGATTTGACAAATAATATAAAGAATGATAACAACGTTTGCAAGACAAGGACAAAACCCCAGGAGTTGAAACAGCTGAAATTCTTCAGTTACAATATGTTGCAGCATATTGTACTCCAACTTACTTTTTTGGCTGTGGCTTCTGCATTCCTCTCTCTAATTTAATCTATTCAAAATCCAGTGGTCATAAGCATCCTATTGCTTTTGCTGCTTCGCACATTCCTTTGAATCACACTTGCGATGTGTTGCCCAAGCGGGAAGTGAAGGAGGGAGTGGGAGAGAAACATCAAAACAAGGGTGTCAAGTAGCAAAAGGTGGAGCATTCAGGAATAGCTCTTAAAGGTATTTAATTAAAAAGGAAAACAAAATCGTTCAGTCGTTGAACTGGGCAATGTAACTACTTATAGGGTCTCAGGATCACAGTTGTTTTCTCTTTCCTGTTTTTTCTGTTCTCTGTCACAGCTATTTGTAGCATTTTATTTCTGATTATATTCTTAGGAGAGTGATGTGTGTTTGTGTGTTTGGGTGGGCTCTGCCATCCTGGAGCCTTGCTTCTGATTAGGCCTTTCAACTTGTGCTGTAAACCAAATTCAGTGAAGGAGGATGAAAGAAAAAAATACTAGATGATCAAAATATTTTGGTGAAAAGTACAGTTACTACTGATTTGGCTTTCACTAATCCTTGTGATCACATACGTAGCAGTCAATCTCACTTTTAGTGTAGTTGAGACCGTCAGTGCTTTTTTGATTCTGTTGCAAGATGATCAAAATGTTGGTCTCTATTTTTATTCTGACACTCTCATTTCCTAAAGCTGACCAATAGTAATTAAAAGTGACAAAGGTAGTGTTTGTTTTGCTCTGTTGCCAGTGACTTGCAGCTTTGTCACAGAATGAAAGATACAATTGCTGAAAATTAAGGGAAGTAATTTTTCACAGTACCCAACACCCACCATATATTTGAAACCTTCTCCTTTTCCTTCCGTTCGGCACCAAAGGAAACTGAAAGAAGAGCTGTACAAATGGTTTTATCCCTTTTAATGTTGGTTTTCTAAATTTTAAGAGCACAGTATGCACTGACAGTTTGGTTATAGCTGCACTTCCATGGCAACAACACTTCGACCACGCTTTGCAATTGTCTATGAACGTGCCTTATTATTTTAAGTCACACTATTTTGTTACAGCTAATAACGGCTCATGTCTGTAAAACTCAGAAGACTGCAAGGATCTTGGACATTTAAATAGTGAAATAAGAGGTGTGACCAGTCCGTAATGGGATAAGTGGGTGGAAAGCAGAGACTGCAGGTGACAGGAGAGGGAACCAAAAGGGAGTTCACATCGTCTATGTGCACGTGCATGTTCTTTAACTACACATAGGTGTTCCCAAAAATGACAAAATCCAGTCCAAAAAGCAAACCAGCCAATGAAATACTGTTGCGGAAAGCTTTAGAAACAACAACATGATTTTCTATTATGTACCAAATATACGATCAAGCCTCTCATAAGCCTGTCTAATCATAACTTTCCTTACTCTTTTGTAACTCCGTCCTTTGTTTTGTGTCCTGTCCTGTTTTTCACACCATGGGAATGGTCTGCGGCTTGCACTCAGTTTTACATGTGTTTGAGGACAGAATGGGATTTGACTTGGGTGGTGACTTGGCAAAATTTTTGGAAACATTTGCCAGTAATAACTGTACTCATAACTTGTTTGCTTTTCTAAAGGAAATATGTAGTGCAATAGATAGGCATTTTTAAGGACCAATTTGAGAAAAACATGGCTAAAAGCACATAAATAAATAAGTCCTGACTATATGTTTTCTTATCTGAGAATGGATGATTCCACAATCCACTGAGGTGCAGTTAATCTTTTTCTTTTATTTTTTTATTTTTTTAAATTTTTAAAGTGTCTGTCTCTCTGGTTTCCTTGTACATGGGCTAAAGGATAGTATGTCTGAATGTGTGATTATACCTCTCATTGCTGTAAACACAATAGCAGTTTGCATATGTGCTGTATTTAGTGGATTCAAATGCAGTTGTTCCTCTTTACCTCACATTAGAGAAAATTACAACTTCAAGGACACATTTTGAGAGTAAACACAGACCTTTGAGTGTGAAATGCCAAGGGCCACAGTTTCCTTCATGCAGTTTTGCTCCTTAGGAGCTCTAACTTAAAGCAAAATTTGGATCCAAATATTATCAGGTTCTCTCCTTAGATTCATATAATAAAATTTTCCATCACTGTTTCTGAAAGAGGAGTCCTACATACTTTTTAAGTTATGAGTACATCTGATGTGTTTTGGTATAGATATGTTTTTGATTTTATTTTTAATTTGCATTAAAGCCTTCACATTTTAAAGCAGCATTATATGGCCCATTAAAACCAAGCAAATTACCTGACTCAATATTATTATCATATGTTCTTTTACCAAAGGGCATTTAACATCAAAGATGAGAAGCTGCAAATGAAGCTAAATTAGAGAATCCATAAGACAAAAGAAAAATAGTAGAAAATATTCACTAAGGTCACATGCTTTTGAAACAGAAAACAGACACAGACATAACACAGACCAGCTGCAATAGCTGTGATAAATTCCAAAAAGAAAGCCTGGAAAAAGTTGCTTGTTAGAAACTTTAAGGTCAATTTTACATAAAGACATTCATACCTTGAAGAGCATTACAGTCTCTCAAGATTAGCAGTTTCATGACTGCAAATCTTTTTTTTTTTTTTTTTTTTTTTTTTTTTTAGCAGGATGTAAAGCAAAGTTGAACACCTGGCCACCTCCTACTCGTTTTTGGGGACTGAAACCTGTGATTTCAATGGTGTAGTTTTTATGGCTTTAGGGAGTCTTCAACTGTGGAAGTGCAAACAACTTTGGAAGAAGTGGGAGGGAGATAAGAAACCCCACCCCAAGTGGGGTATCTGATTTTTGCATGAAATTTGTATGAGTAACACAGTGATGGTAAAATTAGGTAAGAAAATGAAAATCATGGGGCATTATCTGAACCCAACAGTGTAAGAGTTACTTCACCTTAGCAGCTTTGTCTGAAGGAAAACAATAGTGATTGGTTTGATGGAAAAAGTAGGGAACTAAAATCCAATGGATATTTACTAGTAATGCTTTAAAAATGCTTATGACAAACATTATGTATTTTTCTAGTGCTTACAGGATGTTCTTCATCGCTCTCCATCGTTGTTTTGTCACTCGAGTACTCGAATTCTACAGACTTTGATGGAGAAGTCATGTTTTTTTCTTTGTTTCCGCAGACTAGTACTATTATACCTTAGTCTGGATTGTAATCATGGGGAATACTACATTACAAAGACGTATTTATAATTATATTTCAAATGAATAAGCAGCATTCAGTACCAGATAAAAGCAGATGTGGTTATATCCCCCAGACTGTATTTATCTCAGTAGTCAAATATAGTTTGCTGATGACCAGATGTACTGATTTGCATCTTCAGATAATATTTTTGGATGAATGCATGACGGAAATAAAGCCATCTAGCTCCTCAGTGGCATTGCATGAAAAATCTATTGGGACAAGTTACTGTGAACAATCGGCACAGAAGCAGACAAGGCTCTTAATTTTGCATGTTCTTAAGTGGCTTAGTGTTTCTGGTACAACTTTGTTTCGGGCTCAGCCTCGGTAATACGCAGAGGTCTCTGCATTTGCTTAAAAAGCCCCATGCTGCATTACTGAAACAACAGATGAAAGCCTCACTGATAATAGCTTTATTCAACCTTGCTGAAAATGTTAAGTCTAGTAACAATAAAGGCTTAACTGTTCTACATGCCGGCCAACTGGCCTTTGCATATTACAGCAAACAATTGCAAGCATTTAGCATTTCAGTACACATAAACCAGAACTACTTGGGAATGCAGGATCTGAATACCCCTGGTGCACCCACACCGCGGAATTGCAGAAACACACATTGTTGTAATCAATATTGGTAACATCCTCTTTGGAAAACTATGAGTTATATACATTTCAATTCTGCTTTCACACATTCAGATGAAACTGAAGAGATTGTTTCAAATTTTCTGAAACTCCAGGCACTCTTAGACAGAATTTAGACCTGCTCATTTTGCACTGGCCTGGCAGAGTGAGGAAGGTACGGAGTCTCTGCAGCTGGTATAACCCACCTGGGACTGGAATCAGGAATGAATTCCAGCTGCTGCCTGGAGCCCAGTTAGGTGCAGCCTGCCTCAGGGGAGCGGGAGCCGACGGGTTTGCTTGCCACAGCTGTATCAGCTGGTTTAATGAAAAGCATCATCTTCCCTATTGAGCGTGGCCTTATGCAGCTCTTCTGGGGAGAAAAGACATTGGTACATGAGCAAAGGATTTTTAGCAAATGGTGATATAAATAGTGTAGAGTCTGTTTATTTGCACTTGTAGTCAATTTGGGTCCCTGACCTGCTCATACTTGTAAAATCTACATTTAAAAGCTGGTGTAAAATAAATCAGGGACAGGCGAAGGAGAGAATCAGTGCTTTATTTGGTTTGAATTCCATCTTCGTGATTTTTTTTCCCTGGGTTTGAATCACTAGTTACAATTCTTTATCTTAATCATTCTTACTAGGAAAAGCAGCTTTTTCTTTTCTTTTTTTTTTTTTTTTTTTTGCATTTAGTTGCTTGTATGGTTATTATATAATTATACGGTACTTGTATTTTTATTTTCCAAAAGTTGCTTTATCTGATATGGACTAATTTATTTTCACTCTTAAGCTATGTTCTTTATTAAAAAATAGTTTCCACTCAGCCTCAGCTGTTCATGGCTTTGGTTTAAATACTTGAATATACTTATGACACTGTTTTAATTTGAGATGTCAGATATACCCTCCTCCTCTGCTTTAAAACTTTTTTTATTTCTCCAATCCCTTTCTTCGATGCTTCTTCCCTCAGATCACCAGCATATGAACATCTGTGTTCAGGTCAGTTCTATTAAGCTCTTACTTTTCCTACAAGACTTCTTCCCTCTTGTTTGTACTAATACCTTTCTTTTATTTGCTCTTATTCATCGTGAATTATCTAAAATACAGTGTAGAAATACTTCAACTGAGAACAACAGAACTTCATCACATTAGGAAGTTCTCTGTCTTAGAATATAACTGCGCACATAATTTCAACTACAATCAAAACCTCCAGGACTCTTTTCATTTGTGCTTAGTCTCTTTTGGAAAGTTTAAAATCAGTCCTTGGAGGTCCACCGGCCAAAATTTTGCCTTTTCTACTGTGGCATTACTCGGTATGAAACAATGACAGAAAGGGGTTGGCAGAAAATGACAGGGTTTTTTGAATGAAAGATCACCATAGCTTTTAATACAGGAAAAGCAATGTATTTCCATAATCTTCCTCTTGGAAACTGCTGAGCTATAGTCTATGTATCTTGTTCTGGCATTCACTTACAAAATCTCCTGACTTCATAATTTCTTGGCATCGCTTACAGACTAAGGCCCTGTGGCTTTGGCTGTCTATTATTTCCACAGAGCCTGCTACCGGCCCCCTGGAAGTCAGAGCACTGTGCTCATAGTATTCCTGATATTTTCAGATTAGCAATTCTGACGTTATTTTAACAAGCTTGCGGTTGTGGTACGAGGGTAATGTTATGCCAGCAAGTAGCTTGCGTGTTCGCCTTTTGCATATTTTTTGAATGTGCGGTAACCATCTCTTTTTGGAACATGTGGCTCTTTTTCTCCGAGTTACAAGAATTTTCTGCTGCCTATTTAGGGAACTAGTTTAGAGTCTTTTGAGCTTTTTATTTGGTTTGATTTCTTTGTTCTCAGTTTTAGAAACCCAAGAGGTCTCCTGTTAATAGCTTGTGTTGCATTTCTGATTAAAAGCTTTCCATTATGTGAGAGAAAAAAGTATTGCAGATGCCCAGGCTAGATTCATCTAATCTCCTAGGAAAAATCACTCCATAGCTGTATCCCGAAGAGAAAGAATGCTTTGCTGAGGCTGGGATCACATGCTCTGTACTGCCAGTGTCCTAATCCAAGGCAAACTGAAATGTTTCATAGCATCCATGAAAGACATCACAGTGCTTGGGGCAATGGGGCATCCAGCCAATACTTCTAGAATCACTTTTTCTATGGCAATCTCTTTCTGTTTGAATAAAAGCATTTCCACTTTTAGAGGGATATGGCAATATTTTCAGAGGTGTTCGTGTAGTTCACTTTATTTTTGGAAAATGAGCTGCAGACAGAAGCAGTAAGTCCACCAACAGTGTTCCTTTAAACGCCACCTATTTAGTGTTTGGGACACATCCTGAACAGCTCAGCTGCCTTGTCACATCAAATGATGGGAAGGCATTTTGACATCATTCAGCCTCTGACCTTAAATTTCACTGTCAATAAGCAGAAAACAAAACATACCCCACAAAACACCGAGAAAATAGAAACTGCGACTGTGTCATTCCAAAATGAATCCCTATCACTACAGATGAGGCATTTCCCTGCTTTCACACAATAGACTCTTTTATTTATTACTATCAAGACTGGAGCCAAACCGAACAATCTCTCTTTGTATACAGATACTTCTTTTAATTTGTTAGTGGGTTGATTCTTTTAAAATTGCTAATTAGCTGAGCTGTTATTAATGTGACTTGAATAACTGGAAAATCTCATAGTCTTATGATCACAGGGCTTTTCAACGGACTCGTCCATGAGTACCACTCATTCACCTCATAAGTAAAGTGGCAGTTAGAAAAAAGTAAAGTAGTACATACTGTTCAAATTGACAATAAAAAGAGTGTTCTCAATATAACATTTTAACACTTCCCGTACCTGATTAAATGCTTTATTAGTTTATTTAGCAAAAAACCCCAACCAAACAAAAAACACTTTCTGCAAAATTAATAGATAATTTTTAAGCAGAGGAGACTTCTTTTCATTTCCAAGTTTCCTGGGACATACTGAAGCATCTTGCTTGCAATGGAGGTCCTACTGCAGAACATACATCTTTGTCTGTGTTTTGTATACTCTTTATTGCACTAGGAAGTCCTTCAGTTCCCTGGTGTAGGTCAGCATACCTTTGTTTTCAGTGTGTAGTCATTGTTATTAAACCTAGGTTCACCTTACCTATTGTCTGTAGTAATTTACAAATAAATAGTAGCATACTTTGCTCCAGCTACTACTCCTCTGTATGTTAAATCTGTGCATTCCTTTTGGAGGCTTATGCTAAAAGATTACTATCATTTCTTCTCCTTTTCCTTCCCTCTGCCTCCTCTGGAGAAACAAACCAAACCATTGACCCTACTTCATTTGCTAACCGGGGAGCGGGGAGTTGTGAGAAGTCTTTCTTGCCCGCAAGTCAATTTGTTGTGTTGTACAAGTCAGCAGAGTTCAGTTTAAATTACCAGATCTGCAGCTGATAGTAAGTGATGTTTAGCACACACTTTTTTTTTTTTTTTTTTTTTTTTTTTTCCCCTTGAATCCAGACCTTCTTTTGGTAGAAACAGTTGGAATCTGGTTGTTTTCTAGAAATGCCGTCTGCTGAGAAGAGCTATCAAATTGGAGCAGAGGACAATGAGAAAAATATGACATGCATGTGCAAAATAGTGGTAAATTATAGCTTTATAACAAAACTAACTACCAGTAGGCTATAATCTCATCTGTTCAATTCAATCAGACAAGTGTACATGATGCACAGTATGTGCTTACGGTGATAAAAGTCACTGTGGCTAGACAGATCAAGTGAGCAATATTGCCAAAAATTCCTTTATATATGTAAAACTGAGGGATGTTTTAAAAACTGTGTCCATATCAGATTTGCTGGTCTAAGCAACTACATTTTTTAGGGATACTCAGTCTTATCAGCCTTATCAGCCTCTGAGTTTTACTTTTTATTATGCTTGCAAAAGATGTCCTTACTGAAGTTACTACAACGTTACTTTAGTGATTCTCAGTTTTAATGCTTTGCCAAATAACCCGGGGGAAAAAAGCATGCATGTGACGCAAGGCATCTCCTGTCATTGTAGGAAAAAAAAAAAAAAAGGTATATCCAGATAGACAGGTGGCAACTGGTGTGTGTTTGCTCTGCTCATGGTCCATGGTGGCCAGATTTTAATTCTGCTCAGGTCTGAAAGCAGGACATCTGTGTAAGTGAAATGGTGTGTCTAAGTGCTTCTCTCCAGAAGACATTATTAACACAATGCTGCTTTAATGAAAAAGTTACCTGCAGCCAGGTAGGAACAAGATAACAATGAACTGTCAGTACCCATCAACAGACCCTAAACATAAGTCATATTTTAAACGAGAAATATAATCTAGTTGGTGGATGCATCGTTGCATACGCTGCTCATGGTCAGAAATGGAAATGAGATGGCAACCGTGCAAATGCCAAAACCTAAATCTGCTGTTGGTACAAATGTTTTCAGAATTTAGTCCACAAGTCTTACTTACATAAGACTCCCTTTCCTACCAACAGATTCATCGAAATGAAGGTAGCAAAGGGGTAACTTCGAAATCTCTTTTGCAAGTGTTACTAATCATTTTAGAAGAGAAAATGATGAGTTTTGAGCTCAGGGTCATATTCCACTGCCGGCCACCTTTTATTGTATTTGCAGTAGATTTCCACTGCAAATCTCAGAATTGGTTTAATGTGACATGGCCATTTGAGCAGACAGTACTTGCAAAAAAGCAAAAACCTTCATCTGTATTTTAGTAAAAACAGAGGGAAATCATTATTGTGGATTGGTTATCTAAGAGCGAGCAGCACAGTAGTCTTATTACAGACGTGCATTTCAATGAGCAAGGAGAAATTCTCTTGTACATTAATTAATATGTATCAATCAAGAAAGAGCTCATACATAAACAGATTTTAGCTAATAAAGGGAGCTAAATTTTATCCTGTTGCCTGACCTGAACTAATTAGATTGTATGTCACAGTTTAAAGGTATAAATGATCATAAAAATAGATGCTACACAGTAAAAAGTTTATTATATTGGCAGAACTATTAAGATTTTAATTTTATTTCTATAAATACTAAATTACAAGACTGTTCAGCTTGAGGATGTTTAATGCTGTTAAAACCAGCATTAAGAACATAACTTTGAAATACTGAAAAGCAAAAATAGATATTTTGTTTGCTTCTTTTTATTTCTGAGAGCACCTATAATGAAATATTTGTTAAAAATTGTCTGAATTTGAATAAAAAATGTACCAAAATAGTTTTGTTTTAAATTGACATCATACATTTGCAATGAGACTTTCCATTACTGTAATAGCCTGATAGGACTCCTGAATTCTGGAGGTCATTTTGAATACAAGATTTTGGAATTTTAATACAGCATTTTTTTAAGCTTTGTTTCTAGGTGGACATATTTCAAATTACAAATTAACTCAGTTGACACTTCATTCTTCAGAAGAAAAGCTGCTACCCGAGTAATTCATTAGTATGATTACATGAACAGAGAATGAAAAACATAATCAGAAAATCCAACAAGAATTCTTGTGAAAAAAACCCAAACCCTTCTGAGTTTTCCAGAGGCCATATCTGCTCTCCACAGAGTTTAGCCAACCAATGGGTTGGCTAAATGTAATTACTTTTTTTTTTTTTTTTTTCCCCAAACCTCCAGAAAATGGCTCTGGCCATTCTGCATTCCTAAAGGTGGTGAAATAAAAACATGACTTCTGCATCTCTGATTTGACGCAGGATTCCTTAGGCCAGCAGATGTTCTTCTGAAGCCTGTGGTAGTCTTGTCCAACACAGGCTACCTGGAGACACCAGTAAGGGCTACCTAGGGACACCTCCTAAACTGAAACCAAGTTCATAAAGGTTTAAAACAGGAGTCTGACTTTAGGAAAGCGTTTTTGATGCATTTCTGTGGCAATATAGATTTTTTTTTTTTTTCATGCTTTAACTTTACAGAGCTTGGGGAAGCATATGATGCTTCAAGAGGTGAGATTTCTTGAGTTTCTTTGGAAGTTTCAGGACTGTACAGCATGAAAGTTGTTCGATATTAAAAAGGGAAGCGATTTAGGATGGGGTTTTCAGAGGTACATAAAAAGCTTTCATTTTGCTCTGAGCCCTTTATTTGCATAGGCATATCTCAGAACACTGTATGTAGACTATGGTTTTGTATATGCTTTGTTGTGGCATCATGTCGTTTTAAGAGTGATGTGTAAATGACCTAAGGATATGTATATCCACATAATACACCATTCAAAAACACTCTTATTGAAGCAATTTTAAAATTACCTAAACCTGAAATTCCCATGAGATACATCAGTAGAGAAATAGGTCATAAAGCAAGAAATAGCAATGTTATTTTAGGAAATTAGACATTTTTCTGTAACATGTTAGTATCTTTAGCACTTGTTGAGCCTCTTGAGAATAAGCTGAGTGGTTTATACTAACCCACTGGTGTAGTTAGCTCAGTACTCTGTGGAGATGTGCGAGACTTACTAATAAGCACAGAAAGAATGACTGTACACGCATTAGGGTTTCACCAGGCCCTCTCTTGATGGTTATCCATGCCCTGGGGGAATAAAACTCAGGCTCAGTAGCCATGGAGGCTGCTGAAGTTTCATAAGGTGAGACTGTGACTAAAGTTCCTAATTTTATGCTAACAACAATACTTAAAAAAATTGAAATCTACAAAGTTGAAGTTTTGAGGGACTCTCAGTATATGGTTTAAGAGTGAGGTGGACATTTCAGTTGCTTGTAGGTAGTGTGAAAATTGGAGAGGTGAAAGAAAAGGAATTTGACTCATGACATCAAAGCTGAGGTACTCTGTATGTTTTTTATGTTGGTTTTGTTTTTTTCAGGGGAACTCTAAAGTTTAAAAAAGGGATACCAGAGAGCTAGCAAGCATGAATGTGGTAGACTGTAGAAAAACTTTGAAATATAAATGAGAAATTAAAATGAGCTCCTGGCAGTTCAAAGCAATATGTGAGAAGGAACAAGATCAAAGACACAGGTTACTGCACCTGAAACAGAGAAAAGAAACCCCTTCAGGGCAGGTGAGGGGAATTATTTTGTGGAGGAAAACTAGTGCAGAAAATATTGTCATCATACTGTGTTCTCACGGATCAGTTTGGTGCCTTTTTGAGGACATGCTCCTCCCCTGCTCCTCAGATGGTGTCGAGGAGCTCAGGACTGATGTCTCAAATACCCTGCGGAAGAGAGCGAAATAGTCTTTCAACTACAATAGGTAGTGCACATCTCAAAGCTTTTGTTTTGAGCTCTGTGCCTTTATGGAGCAGAGCACTGAAACAGGGATGCTTGATCCTTTTGACTAATCCTCTTTTTGTAACCCTGACAACTCTGAAATTGCGTCTCTCTTCCCTATCGAGTGCAACTGCACCTGGCTAGAAGGTGATGCTCGGTACAGACACTTGCTTATGCTGGAATTCAGATGTCTGGTTGTTATGACCGTCCTTTAAGGAAGGCTGAATAATGAATGTATGAATAAAACTCTTAGGGATCCAAGTTGGGTGATTGCAAATATGTGCGAGTATCACCCCACGCATCTCTTTAAATAGGCATCTTATTCAAGGAAATAGATACTTCGGGAACATGTCTTTGTTACTCCTTGAAAGCAATACGGTAGTCAGTGAAAAAAGTTTGGTGTGATAGTGTTTGCTTTACCTTTAGCAGATCAGGCCTTTAATGAAGTAAACTAATCTGGATATGTGAAACATTTATCAGAAGCAACTGAGGTATTATAGTATCTGCTGGAGCCCGAGATTAAATTTTTAACACTTTATAACAGAAATTATGTGAAAACAGTGGTTAAAAATCAACTTTCTTAAATTTCTATTTCTGATGCATAATTAGTAAAGCTTATTTCCATTTCTTTTCTTGGATGGAGGTTACAATGCTGCCACAGAAATCATCTTCCTCTCTTGCTAATCAAGCCACGTGTCATTCCCCTCCATCTCCTTCACCAGGTCCTTCTGATCTACATCATGTAGTCAACAGTTTTTTGTCTTTATGGACACCTAGTCAAAATATTTGCATGTCTTTTATTTCTTCCCTTTTCCCTTCCCCCAGTGTGTGCTTATTCAAACACTCCTGTCAGGCTGCCTCTCTTGGCAGCCTTATTTTGCTTGTGTCCCTTTTCACTCTATGCTTGTATTCTCCCCTCTGTGTGTTTGGCAAATAATCTCCTCTTGTTACAGCTGAGTTTTCTCTTCTGTTTATCCTCAAAAAGGCACTCCTGACAGATTTCAGGCTTAAAAAAAAAAAGAAAAAAAAAAGTTAAAAGAATCCTAGAAGCAAAAGTATTCAACCTTATATCCTCTATGTTTGGTTAAGCATAGTATTCAGTTTAATTCAACATTGTAATGAGTTTCCCCCAGATAATTGCAATTCAATTCATGAGTTTATTTGACATTTAATGTCATTGGTAGAACACATCTCTCTGTTCTCACCTTACTCTGGTGCTGAATTTAATTTTTTAATTCAGGTGTTTGTATATGTCTTTTGAAACCCGAAGTTCCCCCACCCCTGCCCCTGTACTGCCCACAGACCCTTTCTGTCTGAATTACGGCTCTGCTGGTTGGAGTACTATTTGGAGTGCTCTCTCCTCCTCTCTCTGAGCCATCAGTCTAAAAAAAAACCCAGTGCCTGATTTATTTTAGCTTTATGCATCACTTACGGAAAGACAGAAAATAAGATATCTACTGATTGACTGTGTCACATGAAAAATAATGGTGGTAGTGCTGTTGTTATGACGCCTAAAGACATAATCAAGATGGATTTTGTTGGTGGAAGCAATATCTTTTATTAGACCAGCTTGTATCACTGGCAAAATTAGACAAGTTTTTAGGCATGTGAGTCCTTCATGTCTGAAATAGCAGACTTCAAAGCTAAGTACAAGTTGAGAGCATTGTCGTGTAGTTATTACATTAGTTGCCTCTCAGACCATCTCAAAGAGAAAGGATCTGATGTTTTTGAAGGAAAGAGGATGTTAGAGGAAGGAACAGAGGGAAGAAGAGCAGTCTGAGGAAGAGAGACATCAGGGTGGTGGTGGGAGATTTTAATCTCACAAAAGCACTGACTGTGAGTTCATGAGTTTTGGTATCTAGCAGATTTGTGAAAACACCAAATTTTTCTTTGGAAAATGTTGTAGGATTCCTTGAGACTCAGTACTAGGACATTCAAAATGCAGTGATTATTTTCTAAGAAACGTTCCCTCCCTGATAATTGGGCACTTCTGGCCTTTACAGCTTGCATATGCCTGATCTTTCTGGCACACAGTAGTTGCTTGTTTCACATGCATAGTTACCCTGAGAGCACTTGATGAAACGTGTTATGTCTCCAGAAGTAGAGGCATAGGAGTTGATTGTTTGGTGTTAAGGGGTATTTATTGAGTTGGTAATGGAGAAATGTTGGTTACATTGTGTACATGGGAAGGACCTAAATATATTTAGTTTGTTTTGGCCACAGGCAGCTCGCTTCTCATAATGGGTTTAGTGAGGTTGGGGCCTGTGTAATTAGGGTGGTTCTGGAGAGCACTATTTCAAAACAGGATTGTCTTCTAATAAATCTTTCAATGATTGCGTGTGTGTAGGTTCCAGTACATGAAATTGCAAGTGGGAAGGATGTGTAGGAGCTCGATGATGTTCTGCTACCTCTACACTATTTCAACATTGTGCATATTCAACAATTTGTCTTGCTTTTCTACTTGTGGCAGTCTGATAAAACATATTATTAATAGATACAAACAAAAATAATATGCCCTTGTCTTTTAAAAAACAGGTCCTAATGGCAAGAAAAGAGGATAAATGATGCTAACATTACCTTTTGTAAGGTCTGCGTAACCATGTGTCAAGTACGTTGATTGCACTATAGATAAAACGACATTTATGCAACCGATTGAATCACTCTGTGGGGGAGGATTTGCTAATAGTGTTGCATTTCACCTACTCCCTAAATCTTTTTGTTTAGTTAGGAGCCCAACATGATGATCAATGTATGATAATCATTAACATTTGTTAACCTCATCTACATCTTTATCCTTTTCACTTCAGTTACATATGGTCATTCTTGACGACTATTGGCAATGCTGAAATACAGTGTCTATACCCTTCAAGGTAACAACCCACACTGTCCTGTTCACTGTAGGGAATTCAGTTTGTGTCTAAATAAGCAGAGAACTGTGTATAGTACTTTGGCCTATTCCAAGAAATGCCTCCTCTATTTGGGTAATGATTTATAATGCAGTACTCTGGTTTCTCATAAAGCTGTCCTGTGATGTCTTCTCTTTCAGTCAAAAATTTTTCTTGGATCCTGCTTCTCTGCATCTCCAGATGGATATTCTGACCTTACATGACCAAGTTCTCCACAAGAGTGAAGTCTTTAGAGTTTCATTGAGTACATAGTACAGGTGGGTAGCTTGCCTTTGTGATGATTGTAACATCACATTAAACTGATCAATATTAACAATATTATTTAGTATTAAACCAAACCTTTTAGTCTGACCTTGGTGCTGGGGAAGCAGCAGATCATCTTGAGTGCCATCACACAGCACATACAGGACAACCAGGCGATTAAGACCAGTAATCATGGGTTTACAAAAGGCAGGTCCTGCTTGACCAACCTGATCTTCTGTAACAAGGTGAGCTGCTTAGTCGATAAGGGAAAGGCTGTGGATGTTGTCTACCTGGACTTTAGTAAAGCCTTTGACACCATTTCCCACAGGATCTTTCTGGAGAAACTGGCTGCACATGGCTTGGATGGATATAATCTCCACTGGGTAAAAAACTTGCTGGATGGGCGTGCCCAAAGAGTTGTGGTGAATGGAGTTGGCAGTCAGTCACAAGTGGTGTTCCCCAGGGCTCAGTATTTAGGCCAATTCTGTTTAATATCTTTATCAATGAGTTTGCAGATGACACCAGGTTGGGTAGGAGTGTTGATCTGCTTGAGGGTAGGAAGGTGCTACAGAGGGACCTGGACAGGCTGGATCGATGGGCTGAGGCCAATTGGCTGAGGTTCAACAAGGCCAAGGGCTGGGTCCTGCACTTGGGTCACAACAACCCCCGTCAATACTACAGGCTTGGGGAGGAGTGGCTGGGAAGCTGCCAGGCAGAAAAGGACCTGGGGGTGTTGGTCGACAGCCGGCTGAACATGAGCCAGCAGTGTGCCCAGGTGGCCAAGAAGGCCAACGGCATCCTGGCTTGTATCAGGAATAGTGTGGCCAGAGGGGCTAGAGAAGGGATTTTCCCCCTGTAGAATCAGGCACTGGGG
>KL288028.1:26287-49063 GCA_000699545.1 Podiceps cristatus | reverse complement strand
GAAAGAGAATATAATTTCAATGAAGAGCTCAAAGGGGAAAACATTCCCCTAAATGCTTTACTGAGAGGTGCCAGGGAGCTGACCCAAACCAGACTCATCCTCTAACCCAGCTCTGCAAGAGGGGAATTGGGAGGGAAGGGAGAGAGCACCTTAGCCATTCTCGTACCTCCCCAAAATGAGCTCACATTCCCTGAAGGAGGGAATAGCAGCCTGCCCCTTGCTTGGCACCTCCCTGCCTGACACCTTGCCTCTGCCCAGAGAGCAAAGGAAACTCATTTCCCAGCTCCTTCTGACCCTGCCTGAGCAGCTCCTTGTTATATTCTCTGAAAAGTTTAGAAGTTGTCTTTGAATACCATAACAGCAAGGTGATGGTTACCAAGGGAACAGGCTGGAGAAGGTCAGGCTTTTCTGGGTATTTTTTCATGCTTTATCTTGGCTGAAAAGTTTTTCCAGACAAATCAGATGAGTGTCTTTCCATCCTGGAGAAGCAAAGCCATCATCTGCTTGGAAGAGGGCTGATAAGAGGGGAAAAGGATAGCTCAGATTTCCCACACCTGCACACCACATTCTGGGGGAGTTACTGTCAAAATTGCCTGTGATGGGAAAACACTGTAGTACCATCAGCAGGTGTGATTTCAATCCAGGGACGTAACTAGGAGACCACTCTGGTGATGGGTTTAGAACTGAATTTGCTCGGATGCCATGGCAGAGGTATACAGTAAGAATACCCCCAGAGCATAAAATAGAAAACTGAACGATGACTTGCCTGAAGTAAATCAGCACTGCCCTTGGAGCTCTTGCATTTCCATCGAGCTATGTCGCTTTCACCAAGAGAAAATTCCGCTCTCCAGGAAAGACAGCAAAGCTGAGGTCTGAACACAAGGTCTCACACACCAGGGCACCATGCAGCTACAAAGTGACAGGGATTTGGAGCCATTTCTGCTGTTACAGGAAGCCCCAGGTGTGGAGTTAAAATTGAGGTAGGTACAGAAGGGCGGAGTCTGATGCTGCCCTTTGCTAATTGTGCCATGTGCTAATTGCTCAGCGTGGTTACATCCTGGCCACAGTGGGCTGGATCTCTGCTCTTTTAGGAGAGTGGTTATCCAACGACCAGGTCTGTTTTTCATGCTGCACATGGCAACTATTCTGCTACTAGTAATATCTTTGATTTGCAGTGCTGCTGTTACCCCAACAGGCTGCCTGAGTTAAGTGAGATATAGGAACCAAGGAATGGCGCTTTAAGTTCCTGGTGTATATTGAATGCCAGCTGCTGCCAGTCTTTCTCCCCTAAGAGCCCTGCCAAACATCTTTACCCTCTGCACTTCTGTTTGGATCCCTTTCAAAGTCCTTCACTTAGGAAAAACACTTTTGCTAATGAAAACCTATAGCTTTGCTGGCCCCAGTTGTGAGTGCTGCTAACGAGGGGTCTCAGGAGACCTTGTTTCTGTACAGCAGAGCCACTTGACATTAGTCAACATTAGTTGCCCTTCCAGTCCCTGATATTTTTTGCAAGCAAAGAGCTGGCTCTACTAAATAACTAAATGTCAAGGCAGGTCAGCCAAGGTGTAATTAGCTCTCATGGCATAGCCATGAGCTGCAATGTTTTGTACTGGTGGCCAAGCAGCCTACTGCTGGGAACGAAACTCTTCCCTAGCAAATCAAAACTCTTACCTCCAGCTTGGCCTTCACAAAAGAAAGCTTAGCTAATCAGGCTGATCAGTCAATGACATGTAGTTTTGAAAGAACAGGTTTTTATTTGCAGACAAATATGTGTTCCTAGCACCAAGGTGCTTGTGGTTTGTGCTGAAATAGATGTTTTAGTGTTGAATTGCTGGGACTGGCAGCTTTTGTCTCCTCTTTCTCAAACAAAAAGTCAGTGCAAGTAGCCTTCATGATCTGTTCATGCACAGCCTTCACACTGAACGTGTGTCTGTGGTGGGGAGGGAAGTGAGCAGTGGGAGCCTGCCGATGCGGGTGGCCCTGGGCATAGCCCTCACCAGCACACATTCATCAAGCGTTGGACAGGCACACTTCCAGCTGATTTATTGCTATTTAATATTTAAATACCAGCTGATCATTCAGCCCTAGTGAGTAGATATTCAATACAACAGAGGGGAGCCATCTCCCGCCAGACCACCCAGCCTCCTCCATCACTTAATGCCAAGTGTGGAGCCCCCTCCTTGCTCCCTGGGCTTGCTGGGGGCCGTGCCACATGCAGCTCAGCTCCTCCAGCCCTTGCCATGCCTCCCACACATCCACCCTGCTTTGCCTCTGTCAGAGGCTTCTTAGGATTCACACTGTCAGGACCCAGCAAGGAGATTAATTCAAGACATCTCCTGAACAGGACTGGCAAAGGCCTGTTCCCCTCCTATCACCCTGCGGAGTGAGAGACCTCTCCACTGCCTGTGTCTGTATCTGCTCCTCAGTGTCATCTTTTGCTGGGCAGCTCTTTAGCCTTGTCCATCTGCCTTAAGATTGCCCTTTCTTAGCAAGCAAGGACCCTGCCTGGTATCTAACAAACTGCATCCCTCCCTCCAGTGCCCTTGCAATAATGATTCACTGTCCTGACACATGCAGCTGGAGCATAGGGGACCATGTCAGCTTAAAAATCACTGCCACACTTCTGGGACTCTGAATCCAGCAGTACCTGAGATGACTGAAACAAGAAGGGTTTTTGAAAACCAATTTGCTCTCCGCTCTTTCTACCTCTTTGTTTGCATTTTCCATTTCTCCCAGCTTGGGGGATGAGGCTCGGTGTTAGGCTCACGTTTATCAGTGCTTGGCTCTCCGATTTTCACTTTACAGCCCTGTCTGCAGGCCCTGCAGGTGGCACTTGCTTTCCCCTAAAGAAATAGCACCCCCACAATTTTTCTTCCAACTCCTGTCCAAAAAATAAATAGTGCAGGAATGTTTCTGATGGTGTCAAGCTTTGTAATAGTTCATTCATTTCAACCCTAAATTTGGGACTGAATTTGAGCTGGCAGTAGCTCTTTAATATACAGGACCTGTCTTATTACATCTCCGTCTAATGCATATTTGGGAGCTTTCCCTGAAAGCTCTTGTATAAAGGAGTATTATGACATCAGGAAGTCTAAAAGTACCTGAACTGCAGATGTTAGCAGGATGATACGTGCCTGGAATTTGTACTTGCCTTTTTCCATTGGCAAATGGCCGCCTGGGCTCCATCCCCCGGGATAGCTGTAGAGAACAGCCAGTTTGATGAGCCTAACCAGCCATTGGATGTCACTTTGGCTCCACACTAATTCAAGGGAAACAGCATTTATCTGGCAGCCAGGCAGCCAGCTCTTCGGCAGCTGAGAGTTTAATTATCAAAGGTTCAGGCAAATCTTGCTCTTGCTATCTCCAACCAGCTGCTGCAGGAAAAAAAAAGACCTTCTGGCCCCATCCAGAAGTTTGTGAAGCTCTTGCAAGTTCCTTTTTGCTGTAAAAATGAGTCCCAGTCCATTTGCCCTTTGCTGTGAAAGCTCTGGGCTTGATGCCACTAGAAAAAGCAGACAGTGAAAATAATACAGTGGGGAAGGGCTCTGGGTGGATGGGGCTGAGCGAGCAGCAGCCAGGAATGGGAGCACTGGGCAGACTCCAGCTGGTGCCTTGATCCAGCCGCGGGGGCTTACACCGATAGATGGACATGGACATGGCTTCCGCAAACTGCAGGATGCCGTTTTTTCACAGCCCATTCTGCAGTGATGGAGCGGAGACGCTGTCTGGCTTGCGTTCAGCCCAGGCTAGCTGTGTTTCTGCTGGTGGACCTCAGCCCAAGTGGTCTCGAAGCAAAAGGCAAGGGCTATGCCTTCCCCCTCTCTGCTCCACTTCCACCCTTCAGCAATCCCAGCGGGAAAGCCGGGGATTGAACAGGTCTGAGCAAGCAAGCTGAAGGCAGGGCCAGAAGCAAGAAGTCTCTGCAAAGGCAGCTGTTGACACAGTATTTCTGCAGGAGTAAATGACAGAAAATGCACCAGGGAAATAATGGGGGGAAAAGGTGACCCCAAATGAAGTCACCGTTTCCTCCAAGAAGAGGACAAGAGGCCAGTGTGTGAGGAAGGTGGAGGTGTTGGTATGGTGGGGGGATGTCCTGCTCCACTCTTCACTCACCTCATCCCAGTGCCTCAGGCGCTTGTTGTGGTTCCCCCCCCCCCCATCGGGGTTCAGGTACTCCCGAATTCCTCTCCCAGCCTCGCTGCCAACCACAATCCAAAACCAAAGCTGTTGATAGTTTCCCAGGTTCTGCTCAATATCCAGATCTACTATGTAAGTGAGACACTCAAGGTCTGAATGAGGTGCCATTTCCAATGGATCCTTTGCACTTTTGTGGCAGGGATGTCCCTGCCCTTTCAGTCCTGCAGTGGCTGGTTAATAATAGGACCACTTAAGTGCCTATCAGAAGAGTTTGTAACTAATGTGCTAGTGATGCACCTGCTTTCCCTTATTCTCAGGCTCTCCACAGACACAATCAGACACAATTGGCCATTCCCAAGGCACATTTATCTTTTGAATATGAAGGCAAGAGACTCAATTATCTTTTTCAAAGGTAAGCTAAGATTCTAGGAGCAAATTAGTTATCCTCCCCATTCTTCTTCAAAATGCCATCAGGAACCATCGTAAGCAAATACTATCAATCACTATCTGTTTTGCCCAGTCTGCCTGAGCTATCAGTAAGGATACAGATAGGGAAATACATTCTTTCCACTTCCCACCCAAGAAAAGGCTCTCCAAATCTTGGACATGATTTTTGTAGTTGTGACCCCAGGGGAGGTGCAATGTAACTAGTGAGCTCAGTGAATGTGTGAACCTGAAGGAGAGGGAAGGAGCAGGAACCCATAAATACCTGTCACTGGTTGGAAACATAGAGCCCTCCCTGCCCCTTCCCCACCAATTCAAACAAACTTGGAAGACACTCAGCCAACTGCTCCAGGTGGAAGAGAAACACACCCTGTAGCAAGTCCCTGCTAGAAATTAGATCTTGGGCTCCCCCATGTAGTCCAGAAACACTAAGGCCAAGTTGCCTTGGGTGTCTCATTTTTCCAACCTGTGTGAACAAAAGTGTTTATTTAACACTATCTCTCCAGGGTTTCCTCAGCTCCCTAGTCTCCAAACCTGTCAGTTTACTTACAGCATCGCCACCTGCAAACTGATTAGTCCAGTACCCCTTCTCTTCTCCCCTATGGTTATCACTTCTATTAACAGCAAGGGAGTGATAATGGGGAAAGATGATCAAAGCGGCTGGTATTAATGCGAGGGATTAACGGTATTTATATTCCTGATCAGTGCACTCAGTGTGGAGAGGGAACCGCCACAAATCAGACTTTTCCAACTGAGAGTTGCTGCAGTGCCACTACCTAAATAGCTGCTGGCTAATGAGTACTTTGTGGCTGGCTGAGGGAGCAGCTCTCTCACTTGGCTACTTCCCTCGCAACCTAATGCGCCCAGGCTTGCATCCACAATGGTATGCAGGTACCTGATCTTGGGTTTCAAACTGCTCTTGAAGTCTTGGAGGCAAGGTCCACTGTTGAGATCAAGCCAGCTGGTGCTGAACAAGCAACTGAACTGATGTGGCCAGTTCATGCCGGAATTGCATCATGTTATCACAGGGGAGGGAAACACAACTTACATCCCAATCCAGGATTTTGTAGGAGGTTCAGTGACCACCACACATCAGGGCAAGAAAAGACACCAAAAAAACTCCATGCCAGGTTTTACATGTAGGGCAGGAGGCTGAAGTCCTCTGCAGCCGTCCAGGGAGAATGTATGTGTTTTAAGCTACAGGGTATTGTATATTGAGAATGTATGTGTTTTAAGCTACAGGGTATTGTATATTGATTCCACTGAGATTCCAGCAGCCATTCAGCAGCGGGCAGGGATGTAGGGAGAGGAAGCAGGACAAACTTACCTTGGTCAGCCAAGGTTGGTGGTCACCACCAGCAAACCAAGGTGAAGAAGCTTCACCTGGCCAGGGCTGGAGACCAATGCAATGGGCAAAGACCAGGGTCAGAGGAACAAGTGAGAGACGCCTTTAGGGATGCAGAATTTCACTTCACATGGAAGAATGAGGACACAAGGAGACAGTCCTCTTCTGCCTCCCCTGAGGAGTCTTTCAGGGGGTACATGGCCCTCATCCTCAGAAAGCCCACAGAAAGACCCCAATGCAGCACCCCCTCCCAACCAGGGAGCAATGCATGGATGCTCAAAGATGGCCTGAGGAACCAAGGCAACTCCTTTCCAAGCTATCCAGTCTGTGTAAGCTGGCCACACTTCAATATCGAGCCAAAGAAGTTCATCCAAAACCAGGACATTCTTATAAATAAATGTTTACAAAAGGCAGAAAAACAGATGTCTTACCCACCAGCTTTGGGCAGTTTTTGGGGTCAGCCCAGCAAGAAAAGAGCAACCTGGTTTTGATTTGCAAGTCTGAACACTGCCATCTGGGCCATAAGGTGTTTCCTCAGGAGAACTATCTGGAGACTGGATGAGAGCTCTTCTTCTTAATTATTACTTTTAAGAAATAAAGGTCTTAAAAGATACCATTTGTTTGCATATGATTTAGGATCATTACTCCCTTCATGGCCAGCTACAGTTATCTTTGACTATCTGCACAACTATTTGTTCCCCGCCCTGCCCCCAGTCCCCTGTTGTTCATCGCTCTCCATCTTTCCTCTATACAGAGTAATAATGTCGTATGGTTTTATTTATATTATCGTAATTGGTTGCTGTGGAGACAATCACTATGTCACAAGTATAGGCCAGGGAGTTTTGGCTGAAGAATGAATTACAAAGGGGCCATGGAGGTGAGCCCTGCTGTTCTAGTGCACACTCCCATCCTCCCACGTACACCACAGACCATCTGCATCCACACATGTGCCCAGCTCCACCTGCAGATGTTGGTCCCACATGTGGCCACGTGTAAACACAAGCTGACTTGCTGTGGCAAAATCGCAGAGTTTTTTATCCACATAACAGGGCAGTAATGAGGAGAGGAGAGGAGAGGAGAGGAGAGGAGAGGCAGTTGTGAACCACAGGGAAAGGCTGGAGTCAGTTGGGGTAAGGCAGAGGGTGACAGCCTCTTCCACCCCACCCATCCTCATTCTTTAGCCTCTCCACAAACATAAGCACAGTAAAAATCCCTCTGAAGAGGATTGCAAAGTCCTGGGTGACCTATGGGGACTAATGAACACTTCACACAACCCCATTACTGTTGCTCACTCATCAAAGCTCTTGTAGATCATCTCACTGTCTCAGGCTTGTAACACAGCTCAGCCAAGTGCTACTTTTCTGGAGAAACCTTTTTGTCCCATAGACTACTTTCAAGGTCATGACACCTAGTACAGTATAACAGCAGCCTGTCATATAGGATGATGTGGACTACTCACACACTCCATCTTCAGGATGTGTTTGTCAGCAGGTCATGGTCTGCTTGTGTCTTGTGTGTAATCAGAAGGAGCAAGCAAGAGATGAAGGCAAGCGTTTTCTTTGCGTGCCTACATCCATCCAAGGTCAGCAAAATCACTAACAAACTGCTGCTCCAGCCAAATCTGATTGAAGGTGAATGTAGAAGAGCTGATTGGCATTAGTGGGCTCAGGATAAATGGAGCTGTTCGCCTTGGGATCGTGAGTTCAGAGGAAGGTCAGTTCACTGTTGACCACCATTCGTTAGCCTCTGGCAGCGACTCAACAACTTCTGTGAAATAAGGAGCCAGTCTTGGCTTGGGTCCCAGTGGAACAAGCATCGGTGTCACTACAGTTGCTGTCCTCACTGGACTTTTGGCTGGCTCCACAGGAAAATAACGAAGCAATTCAGAGAGCCCATCCTCACAGCTTAGCACCTTTCTGGGAGATCACCCTGGAGCAACACAGGGGGAGTTTCTGCTGTGACTCAGTGTAGCTAGGCACAGAAATGAATGCTGAGCTCCAGTTCTGGTTGACGGGTGAATACCAGATGTCACCACCAAAGACTTAAGGCAATGAAAATCTCAAACTAAAATGGAGGAGGTGGGACAAAAGGTCAAAATCTCCTGTGGAAGAAGGCAAGAGAAAGGCAACTAAAATGACTGCAGAGCACTTGACGTGAGGACAGGAGGTGGGTAGTGAGGTTAGAGACTCATCAGAGGACCCCTCTCTGCCCCGTGACTGTTGCCTACCTTCGGTATTGAAGGCTGAAGGAGATAAGCCTTTTCCCACCCTCCTAGCTCCCTTTGCCCCGTGCTCAAAGCAGGTGGGGGGTCTGCAGCAGTAGAGCTGCCCTACAGCCCACTCCTCTGGGCTCCTGTGTTGCTGTCGCCACATGAGACCCCAGGGAGGGGGGGGAATACCGGCCAAATGAATCATCCAGGTGGCCTGTGGGTCTTAAATTGAGCATCCTGGTATATATTGAAATAAATGCAATAAACCGGGTCACTATCGCTTGCTTGAAATTCGCTTATTGTTTTAAATCATCATTATCACTGTCATAATTAAAATCAAGCAACAGCTTAAAGAAACTAATGAATATTTTTATACATGAACTTATCACAGGAAGGGAAGGGGTAGGACATAAAGCGAATATGTGCCTGTATTGCTAATAAATATTATTGGAGGGACTCCCAGCTTTTCACATTACCACAGTGTGATATGACAGCCTATAATGGATTACTCAACTGCCCGAAGCCATTGTAGGAATAAATCCCTTTTAATATTCATGTGCGGTCTTTGAGAAAATAGATGTAAGCAGTTAATACTTTTCTATAGACAAAACAATGCAGTTTATCATAACAAAATGTGTGCTTGAAAACAAAAATCACAACATTCCTGGATTCATTCATTTCTTTGCAAATCAGAAAAAATAGGACCCCCAAAAAGACAATTTGGGGCACAATGTTGCACCAAAAGGAAGATGGGGAGGGATAGATAGTAGCAAATGTTGGTAGAAAGAGGCAAAATATATAAGATAAGATAATGAGTAGTTTGTGAATCTGTGGATGTAAACAGGGCACCAAAGCAGGGTGTTGCGGGAGGAAGGTGTTGCTGGCAGTGGGGCTGCTGGTTGCCCTATAAAGGACTCATTGGAACAGGAGGGAGTATACGGGTGGCAGAGGAAGAGCAGGTGCTTCCCAGGAATGAGGCGCAGTGCTCTGTGAGGTGCAAGGATGCCAGGTGATGCCAGGGCTTAGCTGTGTTTATAGGAGTGTAAAGGATATAGTAAAAGAGGGGAACAGGAAAGCTGGTGAGGGGCCAGCTGAGGGCTGCTCCCTCCCAGCCCTCTCTGCTCCCTCCCAGCCCTCTCTGCTCCCTTCCTGCTTTTCCTTTTGCAGCTGATCTATAAAACCTGCCAGGTTTTTATCTCTGGTTTGTTTGGGGCTTTCTTTCTCCCTTTACACAGTGGAACAAGGGAAGAAGCAGCGTAGAGGAGCCTTTGTGCCTTTTTGTGTGGTAGGGAGTGAGGGAAATGGAGGTTAACCCTTCCTGCCCTAGCTTTTTTGTGGGCAGTTGATGCTTGGAGGGAAAAGCAGAAAGCAAAACCCTCTCAGGGACTGGAGGGAATGGCTGCAACCTCTCAGAGGCGAGGGGGCAAAAATGAGTGACTTAATCTTATAAAACCAGATGCAGCTGAGATGTGAACCCAACTTGTATTCGAATGCCATGATCTGTGGCTATAAATGGTTGTAGATGCATCTGAAACTGTGAAAGAGAGAGAGGCAGAAACTCTTCAGTTCCCCTCCTGCTGTGAGATCTAGGCAGCAAAGACAAGCTTAAATTGAAGCATCAAGAATAAATAAGGCCCCCCTGGGACTCACGGTGCTTTGATATCTGTGGCCGCCTGGTAGGCAAAAGAGTTGACTCACACATGCCTTCTGCTTGCCCCTGTTCAGAGAGAGCCTGTGATGACACCCTTTACCCCCGGCACAACCAAAGGAAAGGCAGCTCAAGTCTGTCTTGGATTGGGGTACTCGTGGTCCAGGCTGAAGGAAACACCATGTTCTTGAACCAAATTCAGCTCAAAATATAGCCTAACAGACTGAAACTGTTCTGAACACTGCAGGACTGAAACTTCTGAACACTGCAGGACTTGGCCAAAGTCATGAGTCTGCAAAGACCAGGGTCTTGACTTTTTTGCCAAATGCCACTGCCTTCCATGGAGCTGCTTAGAGGAATTTGGGATGGCCACATGTTGAACCAACTGCAACACCCTGAGATGCTCTCATGCTTGAAAATACTCTAGCAGGGCCAGCAAAGGACACTAATTTTTAAGATATCCAGTTTTACAATAGTAATTCTGATCAACAAGATGGGGAAAAAAATATACAAACTTACCACGGTAGCATGTCCGACCAATCCACTCGACTTGCTCAGATTTTATTCTCACGTCATGTTCATGGAACAGTGGGGTTCCCCATCTGGGCAAAGCTTCAGCTGTGTAACCATTTACATTGCCAGCAGTGTTGGAAAGACTCTGTAATTAGAAATATTCCAGGAACACTTGTACAGACAACATTTTTCTATGTCTCTTTATTAATTTATTGTAACAGAAACCTTGTTGCTGTAAACACCAGGAGTGTCCCTTTAAATGCCAGATAGTTTTATAGGCTGTATTTGGTGACATGAAAGTGGGCCAGTTTTATAGGTCATGTTCTTCTTTGAAACAGAATAGGTCTAGGAGACAATTGGGTACCAGAATGGGAAAAATTCCTCCCACCCATCTCCTTCTAGCAGAGCAGAGGTGTGTCTTTCTTCGAGAGGGAAAGAAAAAGTTTCACCTTCTAATTGTTGTATTGAGTAGCTCATTGACTGCATTTTTGTTCAATACCTTTTTTACCACTCAGATTGTCTAATCAAAGGCTTTTTCCTTCCTTGGTTTAGCTTTGCAGCCTCTAGCATTGATCCAAAATCAGAAACGAAATAGGAAAACAGGCTGTGGGAAAAGAGAACACAATTAACACTGAGCAGCTTCATTTTTGGGGGTACCTTTAAACATCTTGCACCTCTCAGTCTATTCTCCCATTCTTTTATTTTCCTTTTTGTGTTCAGGAGGTTTCTTTAAGGAAAGCCTTTATGAGCAGCTCAGGGAGAAGATTAAAGCACCCGTCACAGAGAAACAGGTTACTTTTTGTGTCCGAGTTCTTAATCCACTTTATTAAAATGTTCCAAATCTTCCTTCAAGAGGAGAGATCAGAAGGACATTTCCCTGTCACCCCTGGCATGCCTTCCTTCCGGATACTTGTGCTTCATTAGAAGCTGAAAAAAAGCCTAAAGTAAAGGCAAGGAAAAGAAGAGAACAAGACTGCAGTGACTGGTTAATACGGGCTGTGGAACCTTCCACTTCATGGCCACTGGTACTGCTCTGGCCCCAGGCTGGAAGCAATTGAAAGATTTTCCCATCTAAGAGACACTTGTGTGAATGGAGTCAGAGATCTCTGAGTATTTTTAACTTTGAGGTTTAAAGAAGAGAAGAACATTTGCAGTGAGCAAAGCCAAACATCCATCCAGCCTGCTGTCCTGTTTCTGATAGCATCGAGGAAAGGGCACAGAAAGGGTGAGGATATTGAGTCTGCTTTGCTGTATACTCTACCTACCCCCACAGACCTCAGGCCTGGTATTTCCCACTTGAAATGACAGATCTCTCTGGTTAATGAACCTTGATGGATTTTCTTCCATGATATTGTCTAATGTGTTTTTTCTGAATGTACATAATCCTTCTCTGCACTAACATGGCCTTTCCAGAGCAAGGCTGAAGGACATCAGCACGAGTTGTTGCATGGGTGCCTCTGATCTCTAGGGGTGCCCAGAGAGTTACTTTTGATGATGTTTAGCTTGCAGGCTTTCATATTAAGACCTCTGGAAACAAAATGTGTGATTCCTTTGGGCAGCCTTGGGAGATGTCTTGGGGGAAATAAGCCTCGATCAGATCTAAATCCTATCTTGGATCTGTCTCCAAATCCTCACCTTGAGATCCTTCCCTTCCCTTCCCTTCCTTCCCTTCCCTTCCCTTCCCTTCCCTTCCCTTCCCTTCCCTTCCCTTCCCTTCCCTTCCCCTCCCCTCAGGCTTCTCACATTGGATTTTCACAATCTGTCTGCCCTAATCCAGAGATACGGCCACAACATGGTACAGGTGATCAGTGAGACACACCATCTCTGATGGTGGAAAACTAAATTAAAGACAGGACAGAAACTGCTCCAAGTAGCCATGATACAGGTCTAATGAGGTAACTGCCACGATGACTTTTCCATGTACCCCATCTTGGATTTAAAAGGCCACTTGCTTTGCATAAGTAGCTGCTGTTTTATAAAGCCAATGTATACGATGCAGACACTCGTCATGCTTCCTCAGGGTACAATTACTTTCTTATCTGTCTTGTACTGCTGTTTCTCTTCAGCTGAAGTAAGTTATCCAGCGTGAGACTGTAGGGTTAATAGGGAAAGTCTAAAAGGGCTGGAGAAAAGCATGACAGTCTAAGAGAGGGAAGAGCAAGGAGGTGACATCTTGGCAGGCAGAGGCGAACCGTAAGGTGTTCTTGAAAGACGACCATCGCATTTCCCATCAGTGCTGACTCATAAAAAGGCAGGTTCATTAAAGGTGAAATACACAAAAACTACAGCTTGAGCAGTTTCATACTTCACAAGGCACCTATGCAATTGGCTTTTCCCCTGCATCTTGACTCCCCTGAGTCAAGAGGATCAAAGCAATTTGATTTTAAAATGTGTCATCCCATTAATAAAACTGCAGTTGAAGGCTACGTTTTATTTATTATTCAAATTACAGAAGCTCTTCAAGGCCTTGGCTGCAATGCAGCCCTGTTTAGTTAGAGAATACCTATCTGCAACTCCAGAGGCAAGTCCCTTCTGTTCCCCACCCCGGAGACCCCACATCACTGGGGGAGATTTCCAAAGGGCTGCAAAGGTCCGGGTGTGGGACCCTGTTGATTTCCCTGCACTGCTTTCCTCCTGACTGCTTTCAACACGCCTTTGCAAAATCTTCGCCCCAGTCAAGATGACTGGTGAACACTGCAAGAAAGGGAGCCCAGAGCTAAGATCACTTGCAACAGACTTCAGCTGCTCAGGGTCACTGCTGTGCCTTAATCACAAATCATCCCTTTTCTGCTTTTATAGCGGGCATACTACTGCGTTTTGTATCCACTGACGCTCCCATTCCAGGTACAGTACTGTACAGCAGTCTGGCCTGCGGCTATCTCGGTGTCCCATGTTTATCTAGTCTCTCCTGATGGCCTCCATAGCATATTTGCTCTATTTTCAAAGCCTGGTTTTGAGCCGCTTTGAATTCCCTTTGTGCTTAGAGATCCGCCTTGCTCTTCGAGCTCCATGCACCCTCACCGGCAAGGTTTTTAAAGCAAGGCCGTAGCTGGAAGTTGTCATTGATACGTGATGCAGAACAAAATCCAGCTCGCTCGAATGCAGCTAGATTGGCTCAGCGGGGCTGACAATAGATGAACGGGGTCTTATCAGCGGAGGGAGCAGATACAACACAGGAGCAGCATGCAGGGAGCAGATAGGAGCTCTGCGAAAGCGGACGGCCTGGCTGGTGATAGTGCGGGGCAGTGGGGGGTGTGTGTATTTTTTTTTCCTGGCTGTTTTTGAGGCTGTTGTTTTATAGCTGGAACCTTTCTGACCACAGCCACCGCATTAATGGGGAAAAGAAGAAAAAGTGAAATGCCGTGACGAAAGGTCTCAGCAGGGCGCGTTTGTCCGAATGAACCACTGCCTCCCTGGGCGATTTATCCTTTGCTGCAAATGCATTTGCTGGATTTAATGACAAGTTGGTGGCATTTCTGCAATTAATCCTATCAAAGGGAGGTGATTTTACACAGAGCTGGTCCCGTATTTCCTACCCTGTGTTTTTGTTTATGAGGAGAGGGTCTGCCAGCTGTCTCCCAAGTCAGGGCACTACAGTTCATGGCCATAACAGTGGGTTATTAACCAAGTGTCTTCTCCTGACATCTGATACCAGCACAGCTAAAAAATACAACCCCAGATTGTCCTAACAAGCGATCTCCAAACTGTAAATATACAACAGTTAGAGAAAGCATTTATTTGCCAGTGAAACACTTTAATGAGTGGATGGCTCAGCAAATCTTTTATGCAGCTGCTTTTCCCACTGCAGATACTGAGATTTATGGTAGGAAGGAAGGGGAGAAATAAGCAATCGGGAGAGTGCAGTCCCTGTGTGTTTGGGTTCCACCTCATACTCCTGTTTGGCTGATTCGATCCTTCTGCAACTCTCCTTTCCTTGGATAAACCATTAACAGTCACATTCACCAGGGACTTGGAGCCAGGAACGGAAGTAGCTCCCAGTTCTGGAAATCACAACTTGGCTAAGACAAGAAGGAACAATCCATCCTTCCAGTGGGGATACTCATGACATACACCCAAAGCTTTTAAATATCAAGAGCTCTTTGAATACTGATGGTCTCTTTTGGAGAAAGAGAAGCAAAGGAGAGAGAGTCAAGGGAGATGATGTAGTTTTGCAATTCTGAGAAGCTTTTCCATGTTCTCTTCCAATCGTTAACCTCTTAAGTTCTTTATCCTTCTACCCAATTAAATGTCATTTCTGATGAATACTAGTCCCAAAACCAAAATCATAATACCTGGAGGAATGGGATTCAAAAGAAACAGTCTTCCTTTCTGACTGTGGTGGACTAAGAGACAACAGAATAAGCCCAACATGCATTTCACAAAAGGCCCTTCCTAAAGATCATAACCTCCAACAGCAAAGTCCTTCCACAAAACACAATCCTTAGAAATGCTATTAATAGGAAAAAAAAAACAAAACCAAAACACAAACAAACAAACCCCACCAAAACAAACTGTACAAACCAGCACATTCTCAGCTGATTTACAAGCCCTCTGAGCTGGTCCTAGAGTCACTCTTCCTGTCATGATGAAATTTTCACTTCCCTTGGACCTGAGGTCCCAGCTGGATGAGAAAGCTCACACCCCAACTTGCCCATTGGCAGCAATGTACTCATCTGGGGAATCTGCTGTATCAGTGACAGTGTAGTGCAATTCTTGTTCTGACACCGCATCATATTTTGAGCAATTTAATAGTCATAAACCTGATAATAATAATTTTCTGACTTAAACACAGCCCCCCAACATATCTCTAAAAACTGTTGCTGTTACCGCACCTTGGTGTTGCAAACTGAGCCATTCAGTCTGTTAGTTGCTGGGAAAAGGTTTATCCAACATCATCTCCAAAAGCACTTTCTGATTCATACTTGTTTGCAAGGCTCTGAGAGAAATCAGCTGGACACAGTGACTTGAAGAAAGCTCCTGAAGGAATGTGAAGGTCTTGCTGCTGAGGACACACAGATGAAAACATCAGCAGAATATATAAGATGCTTTGCACTTTCTTTATTTATCCAAAAAGCTATTTTTGTTTATTAAAACCTAGTTACTAGCTGCATCTCGCCAATAACCTCGAGTGCTTGCTTGGTTAATTTAAGCAAGCAGAGCTTTGACGAAGTAATTTTACCGTCCTCGGGGATCTGCCAGCTTATGCCGGTCTTCACTATTTCAGATGAAATTGAGTTAATTTTCACTGAAATTGCTTCTTAGCAGACAAACACATTCCCCATCATTGCGAGCTTATGCCTCTGCAGCTCTATTATTCTTTAATTTACACACCCCGGCAGCGAGGGATTAATGCCTGAGACATACAAAAGGCTACAGTGTGGAGAGGAGAAGGGGAGGAGAGAGAGAGTGGAGCTCTGCGGGGAATAGGTAATGGCGTTTCAGTTTTATAGTCAAAACATTTAAAGTTTGGCATTAATACGGAGTCAAGTCTTATTGTCCTTTTGCTCTGGAAATGCATCGTCTCAAGTCTCAAGGCAGAAAACATCTCAGCTGCTCAGCCAGGCCAGAGATGATGGCAGGCCCCTGCAGGATTGCCAGGTTGAGAGGGCAATCACTGGGATATTACATCTGCTCCACATCGGGAACTGATTGCTGGGGGTCAAGGCAATGTGGAGCAGAACAGCAGATGAAGGCCAGATTTCACCTTTGCATCTTCCACAACGCTCTTGCTTCAAGTGGGAGTTCCCCTGGGAAAAGGCTGCTGCCAGGGCTCTGGGGATGCCTTCAAATGCTCAGAAATTAAAGTATTGGGTTCTCATAAGCACCCAGACAAAAATATAACTAGTGCCACGCACCTGAAAATGGGTAAAAGAGGGAGATTCCTCTATCTGGCTTTTCCAGAGAGAACAGGCAGAAGTGCCAAGTTCATCAGTCCCTGTAAAGTCTCTAGTGAGATTTTAGAGTAGCAGCATTTTAAGTTAGCCCCTGCTGATGATTGATCAGAATAGCAATTACGCTTTTTTAACATTATCACTTCAGTTTTCCTTCCTTAATTAAACAGCTAACCGTTTCCTGATTTATTGTACATGTACACCTCTGAGGTACACATTGGATAAAAGATGGCAAACCCGTATCATGTGTTGACATGGTCATAGCAATGCCATAACGAGATATTTAAATTCCTTGCCTTGCTTCCCTTGAAAGTATGCCCTTCGTTCCCCTTCCCCAACTACTATCAGTGCCGCATCTGTACCACAATACATTCCAAGATCCCACTCCACTGCCCATGCATCCTACTGGCACACAAACATGTTAATGTTTTCTCCTTGTTACCCCCTGCTCATGAGAAGCTCTCTATCAGCCTGCCTTATTATTCTGCCCTCAAATCTTTCCTTGTTTCCTCCTTCACCATGATGCCTACCGAATCTGGACATGACGAGATAGTTGCCATTTTACTGGACAACTGCATCTTACACTAATATTATCTCTCTGTTATCTAACATTCAGCTGTTCTTCTGGGCTTTTCATTAGATCATAAGCTCTTTGGGGTAAGGGTAATCTTGTGGTTTTGGCTTGAGTACCCTGTCATCATGAGTGCGTGCCATGAAGTCTACAAATTCAGCAGCACAAAAAGAAAGCTCTTGGGCTCCAAAGCAGAGAAACTTTATGAAATATGTTCTTGTATTTGGAATGCATATCTTGCAATATACAAGAGACCAGACAAGGACAGGCCCTTCCAGGCAAGAACTGTTGATTCTTCAGACTGAGAGATGATGAAGTGAGATGTTTTTGCTATAGAGTATAACAGACTCCAGCACCCATGGCACACCAGTATGCCTTTCACGGCTCCTCAGGGATCATTTTTCCCTTCTTCTAATGTCCCAGATGTTTGGCTGTGAGGCCAGAGGAAGGAATATTGCTTTTCTCCACAGACTGAGGGCAATGCTGGCCCCTTTCTACCACCAGAAAGATTACACTTGAGTCTGCCTAACACTAACGCGTTAAGGCCAACTTTCCTTTACTTGATAATGTTCCCTTCTGAGGACTGGTAGTTGTGGATCGGATAGCTGTGGGGAAGGAGGTTCTCAATATAATTCATATTGAAGAAAATGAAAGGAACTCTGGTTCCTTCCAGAAATAACCTGACCATCTTGCAGGGCTAGTGCCAGCTCTGCTGCACAGCTGGGAAATCCCAGCCTCTGCAGCAAGTCCTTGTTGAATGAAGGAATAAGTCATGGTGAGAAAGGACATGTTATTGCTTTGCAGTAAAGAGAGACTCACAAGAAACACCTGTGCAGCCAGAGCAAGACCAAACCCAAGAACAAGAGAAAGACCCTCCCCATTTGTAGAAGAGGAAAGGGAGAGAAAAACAGGAGAAAAACATTAACAGAAAAACTGTTCCATTGAGGTGAGTGGTAAATACAGAAAAGCACAGGGCATTTTCAGCCACATCCACTTGGGGTCCAACTCATATCAGCTGGTAGAAATTCCCTCTGTTGGATCTGCACACACGTCTCTTGAAAACACCTGAGAATCAACCTAAAAATTTGTGTTAAACCAGTGGTCTAGCAGGGCAGGGTAGCACCAGCAACATGCCAACAGCAAGGATGAGCGGGACCAGTGGCTCAGGCAGGTATGCTTTGTCCTCCCTCTGCCATCCAGGAGCAACTTCTGCCGTTTTCCTAGCAAAGTTATTTCAGAAATCAGCTCCTTTCAGCTCAACTGACTTTTAGCCTCATGCATTTTTATACAGTCTCTGCAAGAACGAGAAGGATATTTACATTTTTTAATAAGCCTGACAGTTTGAAAGTAATTGGGGATTTATAATGGGTTTGTTTAGGTCTTTTTGTCCACTTGAATTCCAACTGCTAGTCTTAGGCCTAACAAGCAATATTATCTCTATGGTGATGAGGGAACCTCAACAGGAGGCCCTGAAGTCAAAGAGGAAAGCACTGGCGTGTTGTGTTTTGTTTTGTTATGTTATTTTTTGTCCTTTGAACCTGCATTTTAAAACAAAACCAGCATAACAAAATCTAAAGCAAGAGTAAAATTCCTCCAGCCATCCAGTGCTCGTAACTCTAACTTCTTCCACTGGTTTTCCAGGGGCACGTAACCAATGTCTGATCTCTATCAATGTGTTAGTTTTTTTGTTTTTTGTTTTTTGTTTTTGTTTTTTTTTTTAATTCCTGGCAAAGATTTGCATTTATCTGTATATTATGGTTCTAAAATGATCTTAACCCTGATTTTTCTTTTGGGGGAATCAGATGTTTGGATGGAATTAAACTGCAAAAGTCAAGGTCTGGTATCAGATTCCTGCCACTGCATCTCAAGGACTCAGTTCTGCGTATTCCTAAAATGAAAAGACAGCTGTACTGGGTGGAAGAGAAAAAAGACTGAAAGCTGAGAAGACATCTGATCCAGTTGTGATAATGGAGTTTTCAGTGAGGACTGCTACCAAAAGCAGAGACTCCTGGGAGTCTCTTTGGCTTCCTTGACATTGCTAAGGGACAATACCATGACTGCAGTGCGAATTTGTCTCGGGCTCCTCTAAAGAAGGGCTGCTGACATATTACAGGTGATATCTGAGCCTAACTTTCAAATCAGGTCCTTGCTTTTTGTGCCTCAGTTCCTCGAGTTCTGAAGAAAAGAAACAGCAGTCCCTGTCTTCTGCAAGAGTAAGGATATAAATGCAACAGAGATCAGCAGGGCTCAGTGTTGAAATGGAGTAGGAAGTTTCCACCAAAACTCACCAAAAAATGGTGATAATGAGGAAAAAACAAAACAAAACAGGACTAGGATTGACACTCCCGATCAGCAGACATCAGCACATAGGTTCATTTCAGCAAAAGCAAGCACCAAGCAGTGGTGCTGTGGGACATACCTGACTTGGCCAAGGGCAGAGCCTCTCAGTTCACATCTTCTCCTCCTTGTGCCTCAGACCTCCACGACATGCAAATGGCTTCCCACACCCCACGTTGCTATTCTTTTCTCAGAGCAGCTAAAGCTGTGGAAAGAATTACCTTCATAAACAAAGCAAAGAGGAATGGAGATGTTGCCATTTGCCATTGCTTTTGCTTGCTCTTGACTGTGTGCTTTGGATTGAAACCCATGCAGGTTATACAGCCAAGGTGTAGCTTTCTCCACTGAGTCTCAGGCATGGAACTGTGAAGACTTATTTTCTTCTCCCATGGACCAAAGAGGGTCAAAAGGAGCTATGCATGTTCCTAGCTCCCACAGCCCCAAAAGGGGCTTCTCCAGCCCCCTTGCAGTGGAGAGCCATGGGAGCCTTTCCTTGCCCTGGCACCAAGGCCTGGCACCCGCGGTACTGCTCTCCGCTCCTTGCTGTACCTTCCGAGCAACTGCGGCGTGTATGCAACGATGCACAGGTCTCAGCACCCTGTGGAGGGCAGCAGGCAGGGAGCTGTGGTTGGTGGGACATACGGAGGGAGGGGTGGAGGAAGAGTCAAAGTCAAGGAGAGGAAATAAAGAGAGCTGGGATGGGAATGGGAGAAAGGCAGCAGGGGGTAGAGGGGAAAGTGGGAAATGAATTAAAATGAGTTAGAAAATTCCAGGCAGACGAGCTTGAGCATTCAGCAGCTGAGATGCAGGTCTTCATTAGTACAGACCGATGGAAGATAGAGACATTAAGGAAGGAAATGTGTGACTCACAGGGGAAAATGGGAAAAACAACACACACCATAGCAGCTGCTCAGTTTACTTCAATTAAAGAACAGCTCAAAGGGTATGTTAAGGGGGAAGCAAACAAAGGCACAAACAACAGAAAAAAGTCAACCAGATAAAGCAACTGTTACCCTCAAGCACTCAAATGAACTGACTCAGGCATTTGAATACAGAGCCAGTGTTCCTCACCCTGTGCCTCCAAAGGGGCCAAGCCACTTGCTTTGCAGGGCTGGGCTGTGGCAGGAGCTGCTGGCTAGGGGCCATGGTGCTGCCTGAGGCACATGGAGCTGGGCACGGCTCAGCCAGCACTCACGAACGCACTGTCCCTGTTTTCAAGTGTGGAAGGAGAAGAGACTTTCCCTTAGCATGGCTCTGTGACTCCATGGGAATGGGCGAGCAGGGCACCCCACTGCACCTAAATCACCAGCCGCAATGTGTCTGAGCAAGGAAGGGAGGGCGGCAGCAGTGGATGCATTAATCACGCCACAACTCACAACAGAACTGTGTTGGCCAAAGGGAAGCACATTGCACTTGGCTTTGTTACAAGCATCAGCCAGAGCTGCGCAGCCTCTTGCAGCCACCTCATCAGCCACCACACCTAGCCAGGATGTGAACACTTGCCTTATGTCCTCCTGTGGTGCATGAGAATGCAAAGGGTTCACTGTGTTGCTTTGCCAGAAAAAAAAAAAAAAAAAAAAAAAAAAAAGTTGTAGGAGAAAAAAAAAAAAAAAAAAAAAAAAAAAAAAAGATATTAATTCCAGTCAGAGACCTTAGTTATTTCAGCTGCACTGAACACACAGGTGGGAATATTCTGGTACTGGGCAAAGAGGAGAATGAGCAAGGTGACCTCCGTCTCTCCCTTCCTCCACTAGTTGACAACTCCAATTTCTCAGACCTCATGAGCACTACGAAACGTTACGGTAAAAATTTTGTGGATTCCAGTGAATCCTGTTTTCAGCTTTCAGATGATAAATGTTGGAAGTGAAGAATGGAGTGGACCTGGAAGAGCAAAGGTGAGACACAGGAGAAGGAGGTGACAGAAGAAACTTCCACTTCTCTAGGTGTTTCATCCTTCCAGGTTTCACCAGGACAAAAATGTGTTAAGGATTTATCGGGGAAGTAAGTTTTCTGTTTAGAACCCGCTAATGCCATAGATCTCTGGTTTCTTTACTGGTTCCCTCACTTAAGAGGTTTATCACTTTGCTTCAGCTGTGACACCAGCCTGCAAGGGTTAGTTGCTTTGCTTGGTTGACTGAAGCCTCAAATCTGGAGGCTACTAGGTCAATTCCAACTCATGGCCTTCCCAGGTGATCAACAGAGACAACTTCACAATGTCAGAAAAGGTCTGCTTTCATTTTTGGTTGGGGAAAATCTATGTTCAGATTTTATCCTTCCCTCCTTATCTTTGTGGATGCTTCCCAATTCCCAGATACAGCAAATCCATGACCCTTGGCTGAGTCATTCCCTGCACAAGCATAGCAGTGCATTTCGTGACAAAGTCCCATGGTCTAAGGATAATTACCTGCCCAAAGTCTCAGATGGAGTGTCCAGATACAAGCAAACTCCAAAACTCCTGACATTTATCACTCTAAAGAGCAGCCAGTGGAAAAGCAGCCCCTATCAGATAAGAGGTGTCAGTCAAGATTTCAATGTATTTGGCTGCAGCTTGAAAAGGACACATCACAGTATATCTGCAGAACGAAGCGTGGCAAATGTTAAATCTTCACAGTGTGGGAATCAGCACAATGGATCCCATCTCCATACGTGATAATGGGAAACTCATCATTCTCTTACATGAACTTCAATGCCAAAAAGTTGCCACAGAGAACCACCGAGGACACAAGGGCTTTTTCTTCAAAGCTTCTGAGATAGGCAGCATTAAACGAGTTTGCTTTGAGCTGGCTGTGTGTTAAGCTTCCTCTCTGTCCCTTCATCTCTCCCCAATCAAGCTGTGTCTCAGTCAGCACCCAGTTGTTAAATTCTGGATGGATTAAAGAGCATAAGAAAGTGCTTTTTTTAAGGAAAGCGATGTTTATCCATCACTCATCTGGGTGAGTGTTAAACTTCAGATCCTCTGCTCCACTAATGATCGTTGCATGGTGGTGCATTCACAGTCTTTGCTTTGCACAGTAGTGGGGATGTTTGATCTAAAGGCTTCTCTTTGCCCAAGATTAAATCTGAATTTGGATCATCCTTTGGGGTCTAATTGCATAGGATTTTGGTGGCAGTGCAGCAGGGACACAGAGCATATTGGCAGGAAGAAGAGGACACAAATTCCCCAAATGACCTGACAGAGCCCAGGAGATTTCAATAACATTTTGGGCAGAGTAGAAAATGAAGTCCAAAGACCGCAAAAACAGCTTTTCTTGTTCAGTGTTAAAAATGAAATAAAGAGGAAGGATAATCTCTCTAATCAAACTCCTAGAATTCATGCAGGCTTCCAACTAATGCCAACTTAGAAGAAGCATTGACCGGTTTCAGACCCTCTCTGATGGAGGCGTGGGTGGACAGGGATCAGACTGACAGTAAGTTCCTCAAAACTGCAAAGTTTCAACACTGCATTAGGCATAATTACACCTGTCAAAGATGACATACTCCTGGAAATTTTCTTTTGCAGAGCTAATGGCAGAGGGACTCTTGCAAAACCCTCCACATAATTTCTGGACTCCTCAGGCCTTCAGAAACTATCTTGACAGGCAGATCATGTCATGTTCCTCTCTTTCTCTACCCTTCAAATGACTTCTACAAAACAAATGTCATTGTCCCCGTGTGTCGTGTTCCACCCCCCCCCACCCCACC
>KL288028.1:13639-26256 GCA_000699545.1 Podiceps cristatus | reverse complement strand
ACCCCCCCCCCAAAAAAAAAAAGTATCGCTGTATGGGCCCCAAGCACAGTGCTGATGGTAGCCAAGAAATATATGCGATAGCTACAACATCACTCCTTGGGTCAACTTCTTGCTAGCCCAGCAGTGCAAAGATGATGTGAAGTTCCCCTCAGAACAGCAGCTTTCCTCACAAAATAAAGCTCAACCAGATTAAGGCTAAATGGGAAGGAAAGGCCTGTGCCAGAGCACAGAAACCATAGGGCTTGCCACGGCTTCTCCTCAGCTCTTATCCTAGCGGAACCCGGTACTGCCCTGCCCAGGTGGATCTGGAAAACTGTTCTAGAGATCCTAGACAAAGACAGGCTGGGTCATGTACATATTGGCAGGAGGCAGAGCTGACGTACAGAACATTGCATCAGAGCCTGCGAACCGTGCTGCAGATGAGGCTTTTTGTCCTGCCCAGAGTTACTTTCTTTGTTGCCACAGCACCACACACTTTCTGCTTCAACTTCAGATGCCCTGGGGAGCAGGAAGGTCAGTGCCGAAGGATGAAACATTGAAATCATCATCCAGCTGAGATTAAATTAAGGGGGAAGGGATGGAGCACACCAAACACAGTGAGCCTTGGATAAATGCTTATTGTCTTCACTGGGAGCTGGGTTTGAATAAGCACAGAGAAGTTCAGGATTTGGCAGATTGTATGTAAAACCTTGCAGAATGACTGGTATGTGCATGCAGCTAGTTTTCATGCATAATATATATATAGGAGCATACCATATGTTTAAAGCATCAGGCAATAGGGCCAATCTTGGATCATATTATAAAGCTTTCCTACAGAGTTGCATTTGTTCTAAACAGATGCATTTCTCCTCAACCCCCTGGCTTCCCAACATTCACTTATAAGGAAGACAGGTGTCCATTTTTTAAAAAAAAAAAGAAATAAATCAGTGTCCAAAGGAATCTGTCCAGGAAGAAAGTAAGTGCCCATCTCTACTATTTTTATTTCAAATGAGAAATATGTTGCCAAACAAACTAACAAACAGACAAACAAGAATCAAAACAAGAAAAAGGGAGACATGAAAACTCATAGGAATTGGGTTCTGAACACTGCAAAGCCAAATGCTAATCATGCCAGTCCTCAAATGTACGGAACAGATGAATTCATGAACAGAAAGAACTCCAACGATAGCAGATATGCTCTGGATGAAACATGTCCTGCATTGGCTATGAGGAGGGATGGATGTTCTTATCTTTAAAGTGTATGGTTTGATTTTATATTAATTCATCAGCAGCATCACAGATCTCAGGGGCTCGCCTCTGCTCATTATAGGTGCTTTGCATATATGGATGGGAAAGAACCACCATCTGGTTTGTCTCGTTGCTGCTCTCTGCTGTTGCTGTGTTACCCTGTTAGGGAGCTTTTGGCAGACCCCTCCGTGTATCAGAGCTCTGCCGGGCCCTGGCTCAGCCCCAGCGGGTGCCGGGTGCCCCGCCAGCACGAGCAGCTCGGCGGCTGGCAGGAAAGCCCAACGTCTCCCAGCACACTGGGTGTTGGCAGCGGTTGGGCGTGGACGTGGAGGAAACCCAAGGCCAACTTGTCTCGTGCACATCACCTTCAAGTGTGCAAGAGTAGCCCTGTCCTCCTGCAATGCTTCAAGAGACATTGCCTCCATCAGTTCCCGGGGGAACGGCAAAACCACCTTGCAGGCAAAAGCCAACAGGCTCAGCAGCAGAGCAGCTGGGAAACACTGGCAGCTGGCTCCCTATCCTTTACGTGGAGTTCCCTCCACTCATGCAAGCTCTTAAGGCCATGTTTTATATCCTAATTAAACTGAAAGAAAAGGAATTGGATAACAGTCTAAAAGATTTGCAAGCTACATCTATTTCAGAAAATTACTCATGTTCCCACTAGTGTAGCTCATCAGGTCCAGCACATGCTCTAATGTGTGGGTCTAATAGATTTGTAACAGTGATATCTAATATGAGTCTGTTCCGGTTACATACTTATCATGGGTCCTCACAGGCTTTCCATCAAAGCTGCTGAATGAAAGCACTTTTTATTAAAGAAAGAGGAAAAAAAACCCTCTTTGCCCATAAATCGCTCAGCACATTAGCCTGCAAAACAATTCACTGAGGCAAGGTCCTATTTCCCTTACATTAATTTAGATCCTTGGAAAGTTCGATGAGATGAGAAGACAAGACAAAACACAAGAGGCTGTGTCTTCGGCTGCCATGAATCAGCATTGCTTCCCATCAGCTGAGAATCCAACCATATATCTAGAGAGAGCTATAGGAAATATATAACAATTTCTTTACAGTCATGGGGTCTGGTAATGATGATCCATACATTGCTTTATTACTTGAGAAGGAAGGGAGCAACTATAAGGACAGATGACACTTGGCAGGTGAGAGCGGGTTTTACAGCCCCATGGGAAAAGCCCTTTTGATTTCAGTAAGCTCAAGTTTGTCCTGTGGTGTTGGGGGTCACCATGGTTAAGCAGAAGGGAAAATATTTTATTGCTTTGTTTTAATTCCAGGCAGTATTTCACTGGGACAGGTCCTGATGCCAATCTCAGGCAGGAGTAGGACATGACAAATCAAGTTGCAGAGGGACAGGCTTAAGTGAAATATAGTCATGATGCTGCTGCTCTGCCTTTCAGTTATCTCCCATCCTCTGCTCGGAACAGCAAGGAAAGCTGCCAGCTCTGAACCCTGTACCGTGCGCTGTCCCTTTGATACCGCAGCACTCTCCTTCATGTTTACACCCTTCAGATATTTTTAGGCTTTTTTCCACACACAGAAGTACGCGTTGTCATCTCATAGCCTCGTTTAGCAGTTTGAGGCTTCCCACATAAATCGTTTTTTCCAAACGTCTGATCATTTAGTGATCAGAAGGCAGAAGGGGTGGTCTGGTCGCTCTTCTTTTAGCTGTCTCCCAGGTCTTATTATCTGGTCACATTGTGGTGGTCAGGACCAAGTGTGTGGTTCATTTTGAGGACAAATCAGAACAACATAGGGAAGGGCTGTTTCCTTCCCACAGCATAATTTGCCTCCAAGGAGGCAGACGATTTCATTTGCAGTAATATACTATTTCAGATGTATCTCCAATTTGTCATCTGCTGGCACCTCAAGGACCCTTTCTGTACCTTACCTGGAACTGGTGGAAAACAGGTTGTCAAAACTGTTAATTTCTGATATAGTTGGAGGGGGAGGGTATTCCCTGAAAACACCTTCTGGTTTAGCATGAATTCTTTCTGGTGGAGAGAGATCGATTTTTTAAAATATTTGTTACCAATCTTCTGCCCAGGGAAATAAGGTTTTAATATGCTTCACCCTGAAGCCTTCCAAATGTCTTTTTTTTTTTTTTTTTTTTTTTTTTTTTTTAAATGTTTTTTTTTTTTTTTTTTTTTTTTTTTTTTTTGTGGATTGGCTCAACTGTTCTGGATAGCATTCCTGTACATACAAATATTTGGCAGGCTTAACAGCAAGCAAATATCAGATTACAATAACAGATTTGTGGGCACTCTCTGGTCCGACTAGACAGACAGCTAAGCACTATAAAGAGCTCTGTCAAATAATTACTTCCATAAAATTTCATTCTCCATAGTGGTCATGTTATCCAGATGAAATCCTTGGTACCTCCTTAAAAAAATTTCTCAGAACATGCTTGTTTCCCTCATCAGGCATGGTTAAAACAAGCTATCCCAGATCATGAAATAGAAATGCATTCAACCCATTATTCTGGGAAGAAAAAGCTGTTTCAGGCCAAATCCAGTTATTTACCATGTTTGTAACTTCATTCCAGAAAATCTTTGGAGCCAAATAAGTCCACGTTAGCCATTATGGGGGCGTTTCTTCACAAGACATTGCCATAGTCACTCCTCCTCATCCCACCTTTGCAATGAACTCCAACAACTGGCAGATCCAAGTTGGTTGTTGACACGAAGACAAGAAGTTGGGCATTTGGGAGCAGCATGACAATTACTTGATGAGATCTCCCCCCTTTGTCTGCCTCGGACCCCTGGCGCTTCCCAACACAAGGAGCAGCTCCCGGGGCAGCGGCTTCCCAACCGGGACCTGACCGTGGGCTAGTGCGTCACTCTTCATCCGGTATTAAGCCCATCACTGTACATGACAGTCCCTGATGCTGTGAAATGAAATCCTGCCTCTTTACGGGCTCCGTGGGTTATGGAGACTGGTGGGTAACCATAGAAACGCTGTTGTAAAACAGCATGGGAGTTGACGTGTAATAAAGTGCTACCGCCATGCAACACCTGAACGGAGCCCTTCAGGAGGAGTCATTCTGGTTGCGCTTATAACAGGTTTGAGCAGGGGTGCCCTGTGCAGAAAGTCAGGCATGGGTTGGAGGATAGGGTCAGCTTGGGAAGACAGGTTCCAACCATTAATGCAACTTAAAGTCCTTAAATTAAAGCTCAGAAACTCACTATATTTGCACTGTTTTTCATTCGGCTTCTGAAAGGAGCAGGTGGTGATGAGCTCTGCTCCTTGTCCCCACACAGCTTTGGGGCTGTGTTCACCAAAATCTCCTACCAGCATGTGTAGGACCCTGCAAGCCTGATTAGGATTTTCTGGAGCAAATCCTGTCTTTTCTTGGCTTGTTCCAAGACCAGTTCACAGATGGAGGACACCCTTCTAATTACACGGAAGCAATTAAATATGAGGTATCGTAGAAATAATGGTATTTAGTAACCTACAGTAACCTGCATAAGCAGGTTGACAGATCAACATCAAAAAAATATCAGCTTTTATTCTTTCAAATAGAAGTTGAACGTCAATGGTGCTCCAACAGACATGCCACACCAAGGAGCTTTCGGTCTTAACACTGAGCTTCCTGTTTCTTTCAAGACATTCCCAAGAATCTCAGTAGACTGTGGGCACTGTAGAAGGTACAACTATAAAAGCCATGGCTTCAGGAGGAGAGGAAGAACAGATGCTCTTCCTCCACCTCCATTATTCATCTGCACTGGGGACAGTCACCATCTGGACCTGAGATTTCAGGCCAGTATTATTCCTTCTCTTGCCATATCTACATCTTCTGCAGTAGAAAACAGTGATGCAAGTGCAGCTGACACTGGTTTCTGTCTGTGAATTCTCCTACACATGGGACATGATAATAAATCATACACAGAGCACACTGATCAATTCTGGCCGAGAAGTATGTTAGTCTCCAGGGCTGACAAACTAGCACTTAAATAAAGTTTCCTTCCTCAATGTGCTATGCTGCAATAAAAAAAAAGTTCTTCTGCATCCCTGGCAAGTCATTTAGCCTCCCATGCAAGGGGAATCGCAAAGAGAGACATGTAGGCATTAGGAAATGCTCCCACCTGATGTTCTCAAAGTGAGCTCTCCAACTGCTCAATGTTACCCCTGTCGTTCTCCTAATAATTAATGGAAAAAAGGGGCCTCTGGGGAAATTGTCACTGGGTAATTAATAAAAAATGAAAACGAGAGAGCAAGAAAAAAGAATAGAGATGTTGCAGAAAGCCTGCAAATTGAAAGAGGCGGACTTACAGTTGTGATTTCCTTCCCAGTCTCAGAGGGAACATAACGCGTGCTCCATGTTCATCAATGGCTCACCCAGGAATCTCTGCTTCTTCCATTCACACTTCTGAAACAAGAGACACTGTGATGGAAATGTTCGCGCCTTGCCACATTTCTCAATGGCTCTGCTCACACAGACTTGCTTGCACAGATAGAGGAATGGCTGTCAAGGACAAATCTCCAGAGCCCTTTGGGGAATCTATTACCAGGTGATCACTTGAAAATAAAGGTCACTGTTTAGATTATATCTGTGGGTTCAATCTGCTTATCAGTTTGATGGGGGTGGTACATTAAGACCCGAAAAAGATGGTCTTTCTCTATCAGAGCAGTGATGAAGTGTGCTTTGCCTCAGCATCTCTGAAATGCTTCCCCAAAGAGCGAATGCTCTTCCTCATGCTCAAGCATGTTTATCTCACTGCTCTGAAAGGAAACTAGAGAAGAGTAGGAAAAAAAAAAACCCACAAAACAACAAACTTTCAAGGTCAAAATTGATGTCCTGTTGGGACAGAGGGGTTGAGAAACGGTGACTGGAAAAGCCCATCTCCCAGCACTGTCTCCACCCGCAGTTTGTCAACACGAGTGCCTGAGCTATCACCGTTGCTGGGGAATCCTGAGAGGGAAGAGGATGAAGACGGATGGTCTTATGATTAAGCCAGAAGACAGGGATTCAAGGGATCTGGCGTCACTTATAGACCTCCTGTGCTGACTCTGGGCAAGTCAATTAACCTCTCTGTGCCTCTGCTTGCCATCTGTAAAATGGAGATAAGAGACTTCCCTACAGCACAGGAGTGTTCGAAGGAGACTTGTGTGTTTGACAGATGCTCTCATCCGATGCCAACAGGAGTCATGAGATTTCATTGACAGGAGAGTGATGGAGTGGAGAAGACCCACTGCCATTTGGGGTTATGTAGCTTTGTGAAAACTCAATAGGTATCCATTCCGCTTCCCTCACCACCTCCTTTGCACCTGTCTGTCTTCCAAAGCACGAATGCTCTCTTGACCGAACACTGGCTCCAATACCAGCACAAGGATGCTTCCTATCCCTCCACGAAGGCTCAAGTGGATCAGTGAGGATTTTTGCCACTAAAAAAAAAAAAAAACAAACAAACAAACAAACAAAAAAAGTAATAGGAGTCTCAGAAAAAAAAGCCATGCAGAGGCCAGCCCTGCCTTACCCTTGTGAGTGTGGAAGTGCCCGAGGTGAGAGGCTCTGCTGACCTGGGTCCCTCTGCCCTTGTGCCCGCAGGGCACCTGGATAAATCCCCACTCCTGGAGGGGCATCCTGCCCATTGCAGCTGTGCAAGAGGCATCACAGCTGGCGTGGCCTGTCCATCTCTCCCACCATGCCACAGGGGCTCATTAATCCCTCCAAATCCTTTACAGCTATTGAAACAAGGAACATAATTTGCCATTATTTTTTTGATTTCTGCATTACTTTTTTTTAAGACATCAGAAAAGAAAAGCATTCTTATGCTTTCACAGGGAACGCTGTATTTCCCCTACCAGCTTCACAAGACAAGTTAAAGCATCTAATTCCAACCCTGGCAGACCCTACATGACCCTTCTCTGCAAGGCTCAGGGGGAGGATTTCTTTTCCTCTCCTGTTGGGTTTGGGTTTTTTTTTTCCTTGTATTAAAATCCCATAGTGTTATTAAAAGGAATTGTCCAATTCTTTTAATTGGCTCAGAAGATAAATTCTTCCCTCAGCCTGGGGGTCATGGCCATCAGCAACTATTTATTAGCTGCATTGATTGAGAAGAACAGCCTTTAAATGGAAACAAATTGAATTCTATGGCAAAGAGGATTCCATATAGGCTATTAATGTAAGACAGGGAGCTTAGCGGCTTTATTTTTTATTTATTTGTTCCCCTCCTCAGCTCCTGGCTATCCTCAAGCTCCCAGCTGCTTCCCATGGCTTCCACCAGCCATACCCTCCTCACCATGGGGTTTCCTTACCTACATGGGTGAGAGCAGGCACAAGGGTGATGGTGATGATGGAGACTTGGATGAGCTCAGGGGGGGCTCCAAGGAGCCAGTGGAGGAAGAAGGGGTGATGGGGAACAAGATGAGTTATCCACATGCAGGCACAATAGAAATGAGAGGGGGAGCAGAGGTCTCCCACTCTCTCTGGGACATTCTTATTATATTTTTGCCATCTTCACTATTCAGGGATTGTCTTTGTCGCCCCCCTGTTAGCTCCAGAATACATTTCATGGTGCTCGCCTTCATTCCAGAGTTTAATTGCTTGAGGTTGTTACTTGTAGGCTGTTAATTTATTAAAACCAGATCTCCCGTATTACTCTGAAGCCCAGAAGAATCATTGCCTTCTATTAAAGGCAGTGGTGCGTGCCCGCTTGTCTTTTTTCTCTGGTCACCTCTGTAATTACAGCCCTCTGCTAAGATGGAAAACTCCCCCCCTCCCAGCTAAGCATCCTCCACAGGGCAGGTTTGGCTGAGGAACACATACAGGAGACAAAGTCACTCAGGGTGTAAACAGATATTAACCTCTCTGATGTCCACAGAGGAGTGTGTGAATGCACTGGAGACACACAAAGCCTCTAAGCTGTTTGGGTCACATTTCCCCAGGTGGGACAAAAAGCAAAGTCAGGGGTTGCTGGCAACAGACGGTCACTGAAGGCATCATGCAGGCCAGACCTTGCCAAAATGCAACGATGGATCCCCACATCACTCAATGGAGCCAGCACTGCCCTCACCCAGCTAAGCACAGAAAGATCGTCCTTGGTTGTATGGGCTGTCTCTTGAGTCAAATGCGTTCCTCAACACTTGCACCATGTATTGATGCCACGAGCACAGGTGGAACTCATATACCAAGAGATGTAGATGTATATATACACACACACATATATATGTCTCCATATACCAGGTGGCCGATACAGGCCAGAAACTTCCCACTTCTTAACCATCATCTCTCCAACAGGTCCCTCCATCTCCAAAAGGCTGCCCAGCTGCCTTTGTCATGCCCTGACTGTGAAGGGTTTGCTTGGCAGCCCCATGCACACATCAGATCCTACAGAACTGCCCAATAGCATCTAAAGTGCAGAAGGAGCGTCCCTTACGGCAGTGCCTGAGCCTGGCTTTCAAACTAACAAAGGAAGGAAATCATCAGATGATTGGGAGACAGAAAATCACCATGTATCTGAGATACTGCTGAGAAGCAGTGTGGGGGGTGTCTGCCCCTCTCAGACTGTTTTCTGAGATCCTGTCATCACAGGTGGCAAATATTCCTCAATACATTACAGGGTCAACAACCCACACAGCCACCTTGTGTGATGACACAGGCCGTATTTTAGACACACAGTGTGCAGTCTCCCTCAACTTTGGGTGCCTCTGATTTGTATCCTCACCTAGATTTAGTGCTGAGCTTCACTGATGTAAAAGTGTGAGCACAAACATGAGATAAAACATTTACCAAATGCTGGGACGAGGCACTGGATCCAGGCCAGCTGGGAGATGCCTTGTGGGGTTCCCAGCCTGCTGGCAGGAGGACTCAGGAGTCTGAGTCCTGTGGTCCAAAGGCCACCGATGCTCCGTGAGGCTCTCAGCCCATGACACTTTTCACCAAAAAAGAGTGCCTGGGCACAGCTCCCAGCACCTGCAGGCAGGCGCAGGCAGAGGCGCAGGCAGAGGTACCAGCTCTCGTTACCCACCAGCCGGCAATTATAACAGTAGCATTACAAGACTAAAACAATAACATTTTGTTTATCGCCTGAATAGTTAGCTCATTTTAGCACTCTGCCTCCAAGTGCTGAATAATAACGGGATACAAGACAGGCGGAAGCTTTCTGTATCCAAAACAGTGTGTGTGCAGCTGTGATTGTAAAGAAGCGGAGAGTTGTTGTTCCAGACTCCCAATCCTGGAAGTGGTGCGGCTGGAGGTGGTCCTATGAGCTGTAGGTTAGACGGGATATGGGGATTTCTCAGGGATACAGAGATGGGACAAGCAAGACTCGCTGCTCCGGTGCCTGTGGGCTGGCTTCGACCTGCATCCTTTGAAGCTCTGGTTCCCTGTTCCGAAAACAGCCTGCGTTACTCTAGGGCTGCTTTGCCTTTACCTAAATAGTTGATTTATTTTAAGTATGTACGTCCCAGGATTGAATCGGGAGATCTGCAAGCAGGAGCACGGAGCAAAAGATGGCACTTACAAAGATCCCAAAACCCATTTCATTTAGATTAAACAAGGCAGTTACTGTGTTTTAATATAGGAATTGATTATTATAAGTATGTGTATTGAGCTTAACAGCTTAGATTTGTATCTATTTCATCACTGTTAATCTTTGATAAATATGTTTTTAATAATCTCTAGTTATTTATTAAACATAAAACTGTCTTTTGAAATTGAGAGTAAGATTGCTACAGATACTTATTTTACACTACTTCAACAGAAATTCATTATTAAAAACCCTTCACTGAGGTTTACTTTTAACCACAACACAACAGATGTGCGTACTGCATAGTTAATCTATAATAAACATATATGTAATAAACTATCGATGTTTAACCTGCAGCAATCATCTTAATAAATATGATACATGGAAACAGCTATTGGACAAGCTGCTCTATTTAGCTCTGTCAAACACTTGGAGGATATGGGGTGAGAAGGAGGAAAGCTGTCGCCTGGTAGAGGCAGTTTTTTTATCGGTCCTCCACAGCCTTCACCTACCCTGGTCACTGCACTCATTGTTGTTTCAGTCCCCAGATCTCCAGCTCCACGTGGTTCTGCCATTTGATCTCAGTCCTGAGTCAAGTTAACGTTTGGCCCCAGCTGTCCATATGGCCCCGGCAGGCTGTGCGGTACAGAGGCTGTTAATTCAGCTCCTGGTGCCCTCAGACGATGCTCTGTCTGCCCAATGGTTTTGCAAAGTGGATAAACATCCTCAAGGGATCAGGAACAGATCAGAACCCATAACCCTGGGGTGGAAAAACACAAGCTTTCTGAGAATATGGATCAACAGAGAAGCTCAAATGAGGAGATTTCAACTTCAAACTCAGCAGAGGCCACCAAATGCCTTTGACACAAGAACTAGAGAGAACTCTTGACTCCAAGCCATCAGAGGCAAAAGACTTGACCTGCATTGCAGCTTAAACCCCCTGGAATACTCTCAGAGATGTATTTGCCATCTTTGTCTCGCGTAATGGTTGAGGTTAGTTGCAACGAGCCAGCTCTAGAGAATATGCATAAAGTTTCATTCCCAGCACCAATCAAATGGGAGAGGAGCAGAGTAATTCCTCTCATGTCCTCTCCTCTGGGTCCTGCCCTATTTGTTATATGGCCACTGGTACAGGCCCTGTATCCTTCCTGTAGGCCACCATTTGATTCCCATATATCAGAGTGAGCCAAAGATCTTAACATGCAACTTTTAATTGAGCTGTATCATCTGCCACAAACATGAAATTAATGGTCCTACATCATAATCATAAATTCATACATAACCCCATGCACCAGCAAATAACTCTTTGCAGTGATACTACAATGGTAAGCTGATTTGCAAGAAGCACACGCTACCCAGGAATCCTAATTAACCAAATTAACACCATCACTTCAAATCATGTCCCAGCAGTAGGACGTTTCTGATCGGCCTCAGGCTGGAGCAAAGCAGCCAAATGAAAACCTGACAGCATCTCCGCGGGTCCGGCAGGCCAGCCCTTTACTGAGGGAAATATCTGATCACTGTCCATGCACAGAAGGAAGGGAGAAAAAAGTCTCGTGAGCATTTGTAGGTACCAACCCAAGCCAGACTATGGCATAGCAATGCTGTGCAACAGAGGAATAGTTCTCAGTTTCTCATGCATTTCTCAAATTTACCCAGCAGCATCAGGAACCTTTTCCTGACATGCTGGCTTGCTCCAGGGGGTTGTGACACAGCCAAATCTCTCTGCAGAGTGCCAAATGTCGCTTTGGGTGAGCCAAGCAATGGGTCTGTGGTCATGGAGCAGAACTGGTAAGAGAAGCCAGTGCGGACCATTTTCCCACAAACCCATTTCTCTGCACCCACTTGTTTGCACTGGTTTCCACTTGTGATTTCCCTGAGCTATTTAGAGCGCAACACCTTTCCTCCCCCCCTTCAGGGTAGTCAGGTTTTTCTATTTCTGCCATGGGAAAAACAAGTTGCTGTTTCAGGAGCGTGTGGGATTCAAGCCCACGACAATCTCAGCACTCCCTGCATGAAGGACAAGAGACATAACCTGCGTGCCAGAGGGACCAGCTCACATCTTCCTAATATTCAGCCTGGGTGGTAGTGTGGATTGGTCCCACCAGGGTCCCCACAGCTTAGTGGCCTCGCCTCCCTGGTCACAGGCCCCAGAGCTCTCATCGCTGCTCTGAACTGATGGTCTAAAAGCTGGGGTGGGAGATTCGGATCCAGAGAAAAAGGAGGGTCCTACCAGAAGTGGGGTTCGAACCCACGCGGGCATGTGCCCATTGGATCTTAAGTCCAACGCCTTCACCACTCGGCCATCCTGGTGGGCTGCAAGCTCTCCCCTGGCCCCCTCCCCTGGAGAGCACACTCCTCGAGGTCCCAACCTGAGACGCTTCCCAAGCCCAGCAACATATTCCCCTCCTCACTGCTTCTTTTTTTTTTTTTCATGTCCCCAGTAAACCGATGGAACATCTCATTGGGAGGCACTGGGTCTTGTGGGCCATGGAAGACAGCGCAGCCTCTACGTGCCAGACTAGATCTCACGCAAGGACTGTAGTCACCAATGATAATGCCACCAGGGACCCTGGTGCAGGAGGGGCATCTCTGGTGGCATCCCCTGGTGTCTGGGGAGAAGGGAGCTGCTCTGACAGCCTGACAGCACTCAGTCAGACATTCCATGCAGTTAAAACACTGTCCCCGCACCTCCCAACCCTCACCCCCTCCAGTCCACATTTGGGACTCTACTAGGGGTATTTAGCTGGGAAAGACAGTGGGTCAGGAGAGTCTGTCTTTTTCCCTCAGGGTGAGGTACGGGGTTTTTTCTGCCATCTGAGGAAAAGAAAAAACAAAACCAAACCAAAAATCTCTGTGGAATCCCATGGGATTCAAACCTGCAGCCCCCAAGTACCTCTGTGCAGA
>KL288027.1:34509-45853 GCA_000699545.1 Podiceps cristatus | reverse complement strand
TTGCCTACTCACTTGGATGAATGAATATATATATATATATATTTTTTTCTTTTTATGTTAATATTTTCATTTCTTCACTAAGTAATTTCTTCCTTCCCTTAACTGAGTTTCTGTATCCTGCAAAGTGTAGGAGACTGGATTTCAGCAAGAGCAGAGACACCAGGCTTCAGCAGGTTAGCTGCCGACCTCACAGAGAGCCTCTCTGGAGGGGAAAGAGGAAGATCTCAGAGGTGTAAATGCAAACTGATCAAAGCTGCCTGTGACTGCGAAGCTACACAGAGGTTTTGGACACGTACACCTGAGTATACCTCCAGCACAGGCATAAATGCTGCTGTTTTCTAATTACTTGGGGATAGGGAGAGAAGAGGGACTTTCATGGTGCAAGAGAGGCAGGTAGTAAACCTGAGGTAAAGAGAACTAAAAAGCAAATGCTCCATGTTCCTTTTTGACTGCATCCCTGCTTTTCTCAGTATCACTTCACAATTTACCTTTAAAGCCTCCTATTCAGAGGGACTAGTAGAAGTGGAGGTAGGGGAAGGGAGTCTACCAGTACAATGAAAAAGGGTGCTAAACCTCAGACTTGCGTACCAAAGGGCTTCTGCTGTTGTGGTATAATCCTTTACTAGAATGAGCCAAACTCTCCGTTACTTAATTGGGCAAAGCTCCCATTGAGTTGTGCTTGATGAACAACTCTGGGGCCTGGCTCTGCACAGTTGTGATGAGAGATGGATATTTCAGCATTTCAGCTCAGCCCGCCAACACTGATCTCCCCAGCTGCTGGTTTCCAGAATTTCCCAGCTACTGTCCTTGTGAGCTATTTGTTGTGGGGGCGGGGGGGAGGATTTCTCTTTGAGCAGCTGCAAAATGTTGTACTAGGCATACTGAAAGGCAAAGCCATAGAGTGGCAAGTGGGAATGAGGGTTAGGAAAATGACTGAGCACAAACCTCTCTCTTTTCCAGCCCATCTGCAGTGTCATTGCCAAGAAAGTTTTGGGTTTGGCTTCTTTTTTTTTTTTTTTTTTTTTAGGGTGATTGTGTTGCTTTTGTGGTTGCCTTTGCAAATTTGTGCAGTGCAAAGCCCACTGGTACTTGGCATTAGTTAAGACCTTTTACGGGTCTGTCTTGATGGTACCAGCAGGTTTGGTTTTGTTTGTATTTGTTTGTTTGTTTGTTTTTAACGGAGCCAGCAGACCTGATTGCAAACAGTTTTTAGCATCTTGGGAAGTTTGAGTTGTAGACCACTCATGCTGCCTCACGGGGTTTTGTGGTAAAGTATGGTCTCCTCTATGTTACAGCAGGATTACAAAAGTACTAGGCTGAGCATACACTTAAGAGGGCTGCCTAAAATTGTTTTCTTCAGACAGATTGTGAGGTTTCACTTGATGCCCATTGTACATGGCTTTCTAATTGATGCATGCAGTTTGAAAATCTGTATGTTAGACATGTACAGCAATACTGAACTGTTGCTATGCTGTTACCATACACAGAAGTCACTTTATGCAGAAAATAATCTGGTCAGTACTGTCTTTTAAAAACAAATACTTTGTTGTACTTGTCTAGTGAGCACTGGCTATGTTTTATTACACATAAGCTCAAAGAACACTATTCATCCCCTCAAAAAAAAAAAAAAATGGTCAAACTGTATAGACTGGAAAAATTACACAGTGCACAGGGCTGTTATTAAAACACCTTAGATGTGATAGTCAGCCTTTGAATTAAAACCAACAAACCAAACAAAAGGCCTGCAGGCTGCCTGGTGTTTATCTAAAGAGGGGCAATTAATGAATTGAGTGTGAAACTGCACTGTGATTTTTATGAAAGATTATGAAAAGGGTGTTAAACTTTTGGAATCCATAACATTTGGCACAGGGTTTATTGGTTTTAATTTCACATTCTTGGTTCATTTCTTAACTGTCTCATGTACATATAATGGACAGGAGAAATTTCTTGTGTTACACTTTCTCAGTATCTTCACTTCGTTTGTGTATAAGTATGAAAAGGTTAAACAAGAAAATGTAAACATGTATATTAGTTGGTTTCTATTACAGAATTATTAAAGATATGGCAGATGTAGTGCTTGCATATTACGCTTGATCATTAAAACTTTGCTGCCTATCTCCTTAATGGGAACTCCTTTTAAGCTGAGCAATAACATGGCTTGAATGAAGACTTCAGGGTTTAGCAAATGAGGAATACACAGGCTTGGGATTCAGAGGAGCTGATGCTCTGTCAACTTCTCCGTGTTGACAATGATGTGCTCCTGTCATGTTCACTATCTGTGCCTGAAAACTGCCTTTTGAGAAACAACAGCCTCACGCTGGCTGAAATTGCTCTGGTGTCAATATCTTTATCCTCCTTCAGGGAAAGAACCTGGATCTCGCCATTCTCTCTATGGACCACAATGTATTTCTGTTACTTTTAAGACCATAATTCCCATTGTTTGTTTGTTTGTTCAGTTTCTTTCCTGTCCAGAAAGGTATAATGACGGGGCATGACAAAAGTGTATGTGTTCTATCTATAAAAGGCTGGACACTACTTTTTGGGACAGAAGTAGATATTAACAAATGAATTTCTATGGGCCACAGATCTATTTGATTTGCTAGGTAAAGGGGCGATATCACTAGGAAAGTAACGCTGTGCTGTTTTGTTATGGGAAAATAGCTGATATTTTGGCCCAATTCTCTGAATTTCTGGAGTTATATACCATCTGAAGAGTGATTTATTAGAAAAGCAGGGGATACTTTTCTTTTGTTTGAAATCATTCTCCCCAAATATGCAGCTGTTGTACATGTAGAGCCAAAAAGAACAGATGTGGGAAGAAGAAACTGGAGAACATAAGAACATATCATAAAATAGATTATCCCGGAAACATACAGTTCTCACATCTATGTCTGATATATAGCTTACACCAATTTAGAGTATAGTTCCTGATACTCTGGGTGGGTGGAATCAAGTCTGGGTACACTGAGGGATGGTCTGATCTCATCTATGATATCTTTATTTTTATATGCATACTCCTCTGAAGTTGGTCCCATCTATGAGGCCCCGCACTGTTAAATCAGGCAAACCAGAATCACTTATCACAGAAACTGCTACCGCACCTCAAACATCGTGTGGCTCTGCTCCACCCATTCTATAACTTACAGCGTCGCTTTTGCTGGGATAGTATAGAAAGAAAGGGAGGGACAAGTAAATTACAGCAGTGCAGTCTCCAGTGTTCTGTAGCTTTTATGGGGCTGCTATGCCTGGCTGCCAAGGGATTCTTTACTCTGCTGCCTTTCATTTTACAGCACTTTGCGTTCCACATTACTGCCGAATTTTCAGGAGCATTATTTTGTTATCGATATTGTTTATGAATTGCAGTTTTAACTGATGGAGACCTTGTGTGGGGGAAAAGAGCTTCGGATGTGTCTGCGTGTTGTTGTCATTGCTTTTTCTCAGTGCCTTTCTATAATAAAACTACCCTACACTTCTGACAGAGCAGTTGTAGCAACTGACCTGATTGATTATAGGTAGATTCACACCAGTCTTTCAAAAAAAACCCCACATTTGCATTTCCCAGTGAATGCTTTAAATTTTTTTAACTTTTACCACTAGCTGAAAGAACTCTAAGCTTTAATGATATTAATGCTATTTTATGTATTAGGATCTAATCTTTGATACGCAGGACATCCCTAGCAGCTAATGGTAGCTCTGAGGGTTCAAGATCTGTCCCTATGTAATTAATTCCTCTCTTTATGTTTTTACAGTGGTGGGATAGTGGACAATTATTTAATTAAGGGTACATTTGTGAATGTTCCCTGAGATTGATTCATGCATAAAACTTACTAGCTGAGCAGCACGTCGGTTCTGACTTTTCAACAGGGCCCCTTCCTTTCAGCAAAGAGACCTCCTGTTTTGAAGCAATAATTGTCTCTTCCATATATGTGGCCAAATCAAATACTGGTGCGGATCAGCATAGATTCATCGTTTCCTGTAGCAGTCTAATGCCCCTTCCCATTGCCCAAGGCTTTGACTGTTTGCATAAAGGCAACATTGTCACAAATTAATAGGAAAGTCATACTTGATTTTATGTGACCTTTTTCTTTTAGCTGAATTTAAACCATTTGGCAATATCTTAAACTGTGTGTGGCACTGTTTTTTTGCTGTTTGTTGGTTGGAGGGTTTTTAATACTAAATTTATTAAGTTGTCTTGAGGTCTGTGTTGAGAGACATATTATACTGGTGTACTAGAAGAGAGGTAGAATAGAAATGTATATAATTTCCAAAAATAAAAATGAAAAAGTGGTTTTACCTGATTCACCCTGTTGGAACATGTGGTTTTGCTTAAGGAAAAAACAAAACAAAACAAAAGAAACCCAAACAACAAAAACGCACAAACAAACATCAACTCCCCAAAGCAGAGTACATGAAAAATATAATGACTCAGTAGGAGGCATAATACAGATTTACTTCATGTAGTAATCCCTTTGATTTCTTTTGCTTTCATGTGTGGTACTATCACTTATAATTCTAGTATTTGTTTGCATGTCTCTAACTATAGTGTTTACTCCCAGGAATTGCTTTGTGATGGCTGATTGCCCCAAATCAAGGATGGCTAGATAACCTTGCCTTCAGCTAAAATAGCTTGGTATTTTTTCAGCAGACAAAATACAATTATTGATAGAATAAAAGACTCAAATATTTTTTTCTTTACCCAGCAACCTGCAGAGGAAATAAAATGAAATCTGACTTTCTATAATAATTTGTGGCACAATATTCACAGTCTTAGTAAGAAATCTGTTTCTTTGCTTTAAATGCAAGCTAAAATGCATTTGCTTCTGCTTGTTTTTCCCTACTTACAATGTATACGGAGACCTAGTAAAATAGCGTTAGCTTGGAGGCTAAAGACCTAATAAAAAGTATGGTTTCCATTTTACTGACCAAAATCTTCACTCATAATAAAAATTTTGACAGGCTTTCACAAGCAAGTTGGTAAATTATAAGTGACACCTGCCAGAGATGTGACTACTGTCATCATTTTGACGTACATTCCATAATCATTCCCTATGATACCCTATACATATACCGACAATTGTTCTAAGCCAAATCCCTGTATAAAACCATGCATAGAGTCACCAGAGGCCATAAAATTCAAGTGGAGATTTTCTTTTTGGACTCTTCTCTAATTTTGTCAGGTATATGTGCTTTCATTGCAGATGTGTTAAATTATTGTATCAGCCCAGTTACTTCTATATTCTACAGTTGCTATTTTATATAAAACAACAGTGCTGACACACTGCAAAATGCATCTTTCTGTTTGCCTAGGATTTTGTGGTGTTTCAGTATCTCACAAGTGTAAGAAAAAGGTAGTTCCATAAGGAGCAAAAGATATGAAGTCTGATTTCCTGTAGGTTTGTGCTCAATATGTGGGTTTTCTTGTGTCTGATAAATTAACATGGCAAGTTTTCCTCAGCAGAAGCATTATCTTTCTTCTGCCCTACCATCTATATGTGTACAAAACTCGATCAGACACAGTATTTTTATAACCGCTACCATTCTGTCAAAACCTCATTGAAATTGCCCTGGAAAAGTGGAAGTCATTTTGCAAGACAGACAAATGGATAGAAATACCTGTACAGGCAGTTTTATAAACTGACTTCCTTAGGAAGGTGGACTGATAATAAAAACTGACTTGCTAAATTCAAGCTCCTTCAACTGTATGCTGGACTAGATAACCTGTGCCTCCGTTTGTCATGGAAGGGAGAAGTGAGAGCAGGCCTATTATTGCCAAATTTGATTTGTTGCACTCAGAAGTGTTGTTCTACTTCCAGGAGATCTCTGAATGGATTTTATTCTGCAGTAGTACCAGCTGGACGGTGATTGATTTGGTTGTGCTTTCTTTTTCTTCCCTATTGTGTAAGAGTCTTGGTGATTTCAAAAAATGTTTCCTTGATAACATTAGCTGAAAGGCTCTGTGTGTGTGTGTGTGTGTGTGTGTGTGTGTAATCAACAGTGTATCCTCTCTCAATCCTTCTGCCCATCAGTAAAACTCAGGAAATGTGAGTTGCTGCGTTTCAATTTTGACTATATATATATTTTTCAAAGTGTTAAACTTTCACTGTAGTCAATATTCCTCTAGATATGGGAGATGTAGTATTTTATTTTGAAACCTCACAATATACATACTGTTGGAATTTTACACATTCAAAAATATTCCACAGCTTAAAAATATGGTCAAAACACTGCTTTCATGGGCAGAAGTCTTGTTCCTTTGGATCCATATTTTCTAATGACTGGTGGGGAAGTATGGCTATATGATTATAAATAAATACATAAATAGAAAATGCTTGCTGTTCCAGTGTTCAGGCTTTGTCAGCCCCTCTCTGAGGAGCATCTGTTGAGAAGTCTAAAAAGAAGCGTGTATTCTGGATGGTTTTCCCTTTCCCTCCTTTTCCCTCCGTTTTCATTTCTCTTCCTGGAAGGGAGTATCTGAGGCTCACAGGAATTGGGGGTATTGAATAAATGAGAGAGACTGACGGCATTATTTTTTACATCAACAATGACTATCTACATGTAACCTAAACTTTTAGAACACTAAAAAAATTACCTGTGGTAGCTATAGGTTATTTCAAATAGCTCTGTAGCCATCAATTTGGTTTAAACATACACTTGAGCAGGTTCTTTAAAGTGAAGTAGGCACTGCAGAAATCAGTTTAAAAAAAAAAAAACAAAAACAAAAACAAAAGGCCTGTGCATGGAGAAGACAACAAAATTTATCAGAAGATAAGGTTACTATAGCTTTCCCTTGTACTTCTCTTCCTTGTGGCTGAAAATATGATTTTCGAAATGGCCTGTGTTATCTGAGTGACTGCTCCCACCGAGGGCAATGCTCAGAACCGGCCCAGGAAAGCTCGTATCCCCTCTGCTGCAAGTGGGTACCTATACGTCTCCGCATGACCACTACGAGGGTAAAGCTTTTGCGGCAAAAAATAAGCCCTTTGATGACATTACCCAAGTGGGATCTTCTGAGATGAAAAATAGTGATTACATGTGAGATCTACTATATTTGCTCTGTACGGTTACTCAGAAGTTACACTGGAGAAAAGAGCGTGCAGTCTAAAAGCAGCTGTGAAGAGCAAAGAGAAAAGATTTACATTAGGCCTTTCCTCCAGGCCCTGTGCTCTGTGTGTGTGTCCTGACAGGACTCCTAAAGCTGAAATTTGTACCGGTGAGGCGTGCGGATATGCTGGCGAGGCCCTGCCGAGCGGCCACCGCTTCTCCCAACTGCTGCAGCCCCTCGCCCCCACCGCTGGGGAGGAGGGGGCTGCCTGCCAGCTGCGCCTGGAGGGGCCAGGGTTTCTCCTTCTTTTTTGTCCTCTCTCTTTAATGCTATCCTGCTGTTTTTGTCAGCTGAATTTTCCTCCTGCTTGAATTGTTCCTGCTATAAAACTGGAAAACTGGCTGTGAAAATGTTCTGGTTTTAATTTTAGCCTTTTGTATTTTGAGCATCCACTCAGGTAGCCATTTCTCCTGGTTGTTCTGACTCGTGGCACCTCTGGATCATGCTCCCGCCTCTGCTCCACAGGGCTGTGGAACAGCCAATGACCCTTCAGAGACACCCGGGTACTCTCTGAGACTTGCCCTGGGGAACAGTCTGTGTCCGACGCTTGTGCGGCCTTGGGCAGCTCTGGTTGCTTCTGGGTTTTAGGGCTGCTTAAAGATGTTTGCTGGAGCCTATGGAGCCTGCATTAGACAGTAGCTCATCCACTGCAAAGCTGCCATTAATTCAGACCTGTGGGCCTATGTCTACATGACGGACCCGAGCAGGCCTGCCTTGTTCAGGGCTGCAGGGACTGGTGGTGTCCGACCGGCAGGCACCTTGTATAGATAGATGCAGTTGGAACCTTTTACCGCGCTGTTTGTTGGTAACAGCTCATTGACAGTGGCAACAGAGAGGGTGGAGGTCAAAACAGAAAAGTTGCTTCTGTCTTGTCCTCCATTATGTGAAAGTTGTTTGTGTGGTAGAGCAGTATTCCTGGATCAGCAAAGGGCTCCTTCGGTGTTATTGTAGGCTCTGTAGATTGCTTGCTGGGAGGAGCTGCCTGGAGAGCAGCTATCTCAAGCTGACTGTGACAGTCAGAGCTGTCCTGAGGAATGCTCTGTGCAACTTTTGCGCCTGGGGGGCTGAGGCTGTTCACCTCCACTACCCCGACGTTCACAGAGCCAGTACAACACCACCAAACCATTGGTGGTTTTAGAAGATTAATCAGCAGCACTTAACTCTGGAGGATGAGGTACCACCAAGGTTCTCATCTGATTGGTTTTGTTTACTCCTAATGCTTGAGTACTGGAGATAAGTATCAGCAGGAGCTACCCAAAGCATCTCCTGGAATAACTTTCTCACTAGACCTAAGCCTTGTAAATGTTTTCCACTGCATTCTTGTCCTCTCTTCAGTCCTGTAAAAGCTTTACGCTTCAGCCAGTTAAAAACACTTCCTCGCCTTGTGTGCGCAAACAGTCCTTAACTGCAAACATGCTTTAGCCTTGTAGGCTAACGTAGGTGCATATCGGCTTACTGCTATATGTGTACCTTTCCCCTTAGATGTGCCGAGGCAGCTGGGGAACATTCCCTAAAATGGGGATCTTGATAAGGAGAAAAAAAATTACAGCAAATCTCCGCAAAGAGTATAACTAACTGTCCTAGTTAATGACCTCTCTGAGAAGCTTATCGAGCAAATACTAAATAGTCTTTGAACTTGCCCTTAACACAGGCATTGATATTGGGCTCATCAGTGCTGCAGAATTACAGTATACTTCAGGGAATTGTTTATCACTGTGATCCTCAAAAATAGGATGACTGGAATGGTTAGAGGCAAATACCAACCATTTTGTCCTGGCATGGGCTGGGTTTTCAAACACTTTTGAGATGATGAAAGCTATATTCTGTTTTGCTTTATGGATGTTATCCAGCCTGATATTATCTTTATGCATCTGGGAAATAATATTGCATTTAGATGGGCCAACACAAGTTTTTTAATAAAATAATTTCCTGCATTTTATTCTGAAATCTTTGAATTTTTATTTTCTTGCAGTATTTGTGGCTACACAGGTGAGATACATCCAAACTGATGTAACTCATGGGTTGGTTTATAATCTATCTACCACCTCGGGGCCTCTGGCTCTAGGCTTTTGCGAGTCCTTTACTGAAGTGGTGATTTCAATAGACTAAGCACTGAACTCTGAGTTGGACAACTACTCCTTTATATTCTATCTGTAACAGTATAGTAGTTACTATAGGAAGTAACTATTCCTATAGTAGTAGGAATAATATTTTACTATTATAAATTACTTTTGTTTTCATAGAATTTCAGAAGTTAATTCACCGATCACTGAATCCTTCCACGCCTGGAGAGGAGCAATGCCGTCAGACGATTTGTTGGAAGCAAAACACTGGCATGCTTAAAGTTCACACTTACGTGTATGAGACACGTTGCTGTGGAACTCAAAGGGAAAGGAGAAACTAATTACATGGAGTGGCATCAGGAGAAGCAGTATCCTCCTTTGAAAATGGAGAATTTTATGTTCTACCTCCTCCTGCGTGATTAGTCATTTGGAGAACAGCTGTTCACCATGGACTGGGCAGCATTCCAGCTGTGTGACATTATTGACATGCCCAGATCATCACCCATTTTTGCCGACACTTTCAGCCTACATGCTTGAAATGTTCATTTTGTCAGCTTTTGGGTTGATAGCAGGCTGAAGCCTGTGTAAAAGTGAAATGAGTGTACTCCTGTAACAAACAGAACTGCTCATGTCACCCATCCTTAATGCAGTTTTCTTCTTTCAGTGGGATTTCAGTTGAGTTAGCAAAGCCAGTGAGGGGCTCCCTCGACTTGGGGATCAAGTTGCAATGTGGAAGCTTTTTAATTTACCAGCCCTGGGTTAAATAATCTTCACCAGCTAAAATAAGACCCGTATCTTTTTTTCAAAAAGGTGGGTTTCTGAGTGCTTGGGTTGTGCTGAGTGACTGAAAGAGAGATTCCACAGATAATCTTAACATTTCTGTGTGGTCTCACACTGTAATCTGTAACCCCTTCCCCCTCCGAGGGGTCAGTACATCATCACGTATTAGTAGAAGAGTTTTTGGAAGGGTTACAAAAATAACTCTGTTACACTCACTGAAATGTGACTGACTCACTTGGAAATAAAACCTATGCTAGGGAGCCATAAGAAACAGATGAGCTACGGCTGTCCCAGATTTCAGATGTGCTTTTTGGTCTCTTTTTGCACTTCAAAAGCGTTATGTAATTGTCAGAATGAATCAATGAGTTACGCATATATGGAGAATGCTAAAACAGAAAGGTTAGTTGCTTGAGAGCAAAATCGAAAAAAGCAATAATCCTTTTCTTCTTAGTCCCACAGTAGACGTGTTTGATGGTGTTATGGCTTGTTCTCTTCCTTCTTGTTCCAAGGGAGGGGGGTGTTTTTTGGTCCCTGGCACTGCACTCTCACAGCCTGAAGCTGGGGCTGGCTCTCCTTTGAGCAGGGGTTCTGTGGTCAGAGCCTGAATGAGCCCCAGGGACCTTGAACCTATCGTGCAGGAGGGGCAACTTACCATCTTAGGGGTAAAAATGGTGATAAATGTTCCATTCTATGTAGTGCTTTCAATGCTCCCCTGAAAAACAAGGATTAATGAAACAGCAGAAGACTGGCATATTTAGGTTTTGGTTTACCTCATTTTTTAAGTATCTCAGGGGCTCAGCAGCTGCTTCTGAGAGCTCCAATATCACTTGGACAATCAGTGCTCAGAGAGAGAAGCTTTATATTTCCTTCAGTGTTAAAGGACAAGAGCTACCTGCCTAGCTGGTGAATGTGATTAATTGTTGCTTGTCTGTAGTACAGGAGTTATGGCCTGCTGTCTTTTCATACTGGTTTGTCTGCCTTGCCTATCCTACAAGGCTGTGAAAGGTGGGGATACTGTAGAGTTTCAGTATGATGCTGATATACCGTGAAATGCGTGAGTATAAATATACTTCTTTTTAAACTGATCTGCATCCACAAATAAGCAGATTACAATAAAGCATGGGGTAAATCTCTTAATTTTTTTCACAGACAAGAGTAGTTATGAAAAGCAGAGCAGTTTCCAAAACTACTGCTTTGCCAAATGCAACATTTCTGTATGTACACCAGTGTGGATCCAGCACCGACATCCTAACAGCGATGGAACAAAATCTTTGTCTTTTAATGCCAGTGTTTATTCTTTGTTCCCTCAATAGCTGCTGAAGACATGACTCTGCTGATAGGAATGCATCAGATTTTGTTTAGAAGAATTATTTTCTATATTGTCCCTGTGACATAGGCT
>KL288027.1:0-17242 GCA_000699545.1 Podiceps cristatus | reverse complement strand
GAGCCTGGTGTGGTTCAACACACCAGAGACACGTCTCCTTTTCAAACTAGTTTTATATTCCCAATCCATTTTGTTCCACAAAGAATCTGCTGCTTTCCTTGAGACAGCTGCACTCGTAAGGGCTGATGGGGGTTACTGTGTCCCTGAGCATGCAGGCCCTTCATTTCTCCTAGTCCTTGCACAAACTGTACAGGATGGAGAGCTGCCCTCTCTTATGTGCTAGTAGTCCAGCAGAATAAAGGCCTCTGACTTGGCAGGATGAAGGTATCAGTCCAAGGTAAAGAAAACTTTTTGTTGAGGAAGTCCGAGGTGCCAGGATTTCTTCTTTATCTTTTGAACTGTATTTTTCATGCCAGGTCCTATTGCATACAACCTTCCTCCACTGCTGCTTCATGCATACAAAATTATAGGTGGAAGTCCGGTCTGACCATTTGGCACTGCTCTCTGCAGTGATACTAAGAAAAGGCCCTAGGAAGGTCAAAGGCTTATCAAAACTCTAAAAATTCATGCTCGTGCAACATTGATCTGTTTGTTTTAATTCATCCCTGCTTTTAATGGATTCAGAAGTTGCACGTTACTACCCAATTTAAAAGTGGTATGTGGATGTAATGCCTCTGAAACTTGCTGGGTCAGCAGCAGCAGAAACGGTAGCCTTTTATTAATCTACCTAACAGGTATGATACTGAGAAGAGTTTCCATCTCTGTCAATACCCAGATAGTCTGGAAGGGGAGAACGCTGGCTTATTTGCCATATTATTCATGGATGATTTTTCTGCAGCCACAATTATCTCGATGCAACAAGACAGTCTTCTACTGGCACTTGTTTTACTGCTCATTTGGATATTCTTGTAGATATATTTAAGGTATGTGAGTATTAATCTTTCTTATGCCAAGAGGTTTTTAAGCTTTCCCCCCTTACTCTCAGTCCTCAGTACTTCTCAAAAATCACAAGCATCAAAGAACATGTTTAACCCAGCATCTGTTGTAAGACTAATTGCAATTGTGATGCAGAGTTGGAGAATTTTATGTGCACTCGCCCTCTGGAAGAGTATGTCTGCTAGAGCTGGCTGTTGTGAGAAACCAGGGGGAATCCTCTCTGCTAGGAACCGTGCCTGCCAGCCGATGCAGGATCTGTGTCTACCAGCACTGGGCTGGTAGATAGCTGTCCCATTTGCGGCATGATGAAAGCAAATACACACTGCATGATGTACCATTCACACAGATATACCAACTGCCTTATCTTCACCTTATCTTCTGTATCGCTAATCTGGGATAAGACCTCCTTCTGTAGCAGTAAACCAGGTTCTCTGCAGTTTGGACTGGTTTTGAAGGGGTTAGCCAGAGCACGTCAGCCAGTGACTCAGAAGCAGGTCTCTGAGGCAGAGCCTGAGCGCATCCTTTCACACATCATACCATACATTTTCAGACACACCTCTGCATTGTGCCCTGCAATTCTGATTTCTTCTTGTGGGTTTCTGATTTCACTTCATGATTCCTGGGCAGATGCTTATTCCTGTCTCTGGCTGCTGACCCTTGGTTTGACTTTCTGGTTCCTGATATTTGGCCCTGAGCATTCGGCTCCTTTCCCAGTTCTGGACATGGGCCCTAACCTTTGGGCTGCATAGCCCATGCTCTAGTCTGTAATCCTAGAAGGCCACCAACTCATCTGTAGTAGGCTGTACTCTAATTTATTCAATAACAAATGAAATTTAACAGAGAAGTTATATTTTTATGACAACTGTAGCTAACCTTGTAACCTGATCTTCTATTAATATTTTGCTAGATTGCTAAATATGAATTTTCCCTTTCTGTTATCATATTGTGCCTACTGGCCATTGTTTCCTTGGGGAGAATATGATGATACCTCAGCCAGTGGAGTGGCTGAACAGAACTATTAGCATATATACACATTTCATATTGGTGGCTACAAGTCCAACAAATTACTCCAGAAAATGCAATGGTGTCAGATTATTATGAACTTCCATTTAATTCTTGTACAAAATATTATAAATGTTATTGATATACTCTACACATGGTCCTTTACTAGAGGAATTTTCATGGAAAGACGTATTTGTATATTTTTTCTGAAGCAGGCTAGCTCAAATAAGGGATAGCAGGGTGTTTGTGGAATTCAGCTAATGGGGACTCATTGAGACTCTCCTTTGCTTAGTGTAAGTGAAGGGGATGGTGGAAGAAACAAGTTTAGCGTATTGCTTTGGTGTGTTTCTTCCAAATCATTCATGTACATTAATATGATTTTACATACATTTGTTAAACAGTGAGTTCAGAGAAAGAAATCTGGTGAAACAAGTGAATTCTTCAATTTGTTGTTCAGTTAAAATTTGTTAGGAAAAAAAGCTAGAGCAGAAGAGTAGGTCATAGCTTTTATCTAAACTGAGAATTTTTACTTGGTGTAAAGCTCTGTAATGGAACTGCCCATGAACTTGTGTGACATTCACCATGTGTAATGACATCCTTTTTTTTTTTTTTTTTTTTCCCAAATGAATTAAAAATGGTAAGTACTTCCAGTACTTCTTGGTAAGTACCAAGAAGTCAGATCCCTTGGTACTACAGAGGTCCTTTCTTTGTTAGAGGCAGGTAGTTTCCATTATTCAAATGGGGTAGCATTTCATTTAAAGTCCCACCATTACTTAAAAAGCAAGATATTAATGAGAGATGTTACTGGAGTGCTGTCTTTTAATTTGATATTGTTCGATCCAGCTGTTTTAAAATTTCAAAGAGTAAAGTTTCCATTACCTTACATCAGGGAAGAATTTTATAGGCAAGAACATCTAATTCTTGCCTAGTTTCCCTTGATAGCCAATTGCTTTTCTTAAATCTTCACCACTTACTTCTAGGTTAATCCCCTTGCTTTGCCTTAAATAATTACTGATTCCTTGATATTCATGCATTGCATTTAGTTATATATAGATATTTTTCATACTACCCCTATTCACTTAGCTGGCAAGTAGCCAAGCAATACATACTTAGCACTTTTAATTTTACCTCATAAATCAATCATTGTAGGTCCAAAATCAGTTACCTTTCTTTTCTTAAACCATCATTCAGTATAAAGAGTCCATTATGTATGTCTGTGAATAATATATTAATTGTGTGGTTTAAATTCATAAACAATGTTACACAATTAACTTCATAAAATTGCTCGCTTTGAAAATTGTACAACTACAATTTCTGTAATAGTAGCTAAAAGATGACAGCATTAAGCCAAGCACCGTTGCTCTGAATTGTCACCAGTAAAGCAGAGGCCTCTTAAATGTGCGATTATGATAGAGAGAAGTACTTTTTCAAAGGTTTTCACCTTGTTTTGCATTGCCATGCACTAATGGTTTAAGGCAAGATTACTTCAGTGAATGGTGTTATTAATATAAAAAAATGCTACTAAAGATTTTTTTTAAAATTAGATAAAAAGAAATCTCTTTTTCACTGTGCTGTATTCTCTATCAGGTTGTTAAAAAAGGAAAAAAGATAAAAATTACTTCTCTACTGATTTTCCTCTTTCACTCTTGGCAAACACTGTTCTTTTTTCTCTTGGGAGTGGACATAGAGATGGAATGAATAGCAGAATCTACAAGAAAAGAGAATACAAACCAAACCCCAAAAGAAATATGTTTATATGTTGATAATTATTTGTTCCAAGGTAGAAGAGTACACTGAGACCCATATTCCATAGCCTAGATAGAGTGCTAATGTCTCTAATGGTATTCCCGCTGTATTACAGTGTGCTTAGATAAGGTGGAGAAGAATTGAAAAAGTCATTACCTAGCTTTTAAATCTGGGAAACTGAGGTGCAAAGAGACGATGCAATTTGTCCAGTATTACAGGGGCCAGTAGGAGAATCAGGAGTGTAAGCTCTGCCTCCCAGTTGAACTGATCTACAAGACTGTATTTATTCTATAATCTGTTTTTATGCTCTTATCTATTTAATCTTCCCCTCATACCAATTTTATAAGTATGTCTCCACAGAGAACTCCAGCATAAGAAATGTTTCTGCAGATGAACCCTGAGGTTTTATAGTAACACTGTATAATCATTACGTGGGAGGTACTCGGAGTTAAAATGGTGCAAATTACCATTAGATGTGAATCATTTCAGCATAGGGAAGTAAGGTTAGCTATCAGCTTATTGCCACCTTTCCACCATTCACCGTCAACAGCAGCAGCTCCTATGGCCTTACATAATGTTACATATGTTTAGCCAGATTGCCCGTTTCCACTGGGGGCGTGTGGGGGGACACAACAAACACACCCCCTTTCCCCTTTCTGCTGTGATGGGGAGGAAAATCTCGAGGAGTGCTGCTTGGGATATTCCTATATTGCTTTCTGGGCATGGGAAACTTTGGTGTGGGCTCTGTGCCTTCGTGCATGTACGTATGGGCTTGTGGGCGAAGCCTGGGGAAGGAGGAGATGCTGACACCCGTCACTCACCTCCTGTCCCGCGTCCAGGCTCCTGCATCCACCCGGAGCAAGGCAGTGCAGAGGAGCCACTGGCCGTGCTCCCCGTTTGCTCGGTGATGCTGCTAGGGAAAGGCTGTACACCGGCTCCTTCCTTAGCTTCCCTCATGCCTCCTCTGTCCTTCTTTGCCTGTTCCTCCTCTCCAAACAACGGGGATGTCACCTGGATATCCACACGTCAAAATCAGTGTCCCTCAGCCATCCTTAACCTTTGCTGCGTAAGAATAAACGGGGGTAAGTTACCCGCAGCTTAGAGCTGCAGTACGGAAATACACTAAAATGAAAGCCCAGGCGTGGAATTAATGGATTTGGTACCCTCCTACTCAAAGTAAAACACAGCCACTGACTGTTTAGTGTGGTGCACCGGTTATTTCACAGGTTATTTGTTTAACCTGAAGATTCCAGCCCTGCCTAATTGTGTTGTATGTGAAACTCCAAATCTGCTACAGTTCCAGATTTATAAAAGAGCATTATATAGAATATAGGCCTATTAATTTTACAGTCTAATTTCTGATTAGATTTTACAGCACCTCTGACAAACTGCATAGATTTTACCCATTAAAAATGATGACTATTCAGTTCTGTCATTTTAAGTGGAATTAAACCCAGTATTGCCAAGTATGATAATATCCTATGAAAAAATGAACCAACACTTTTAAAAAAAATAAAATAAAAAAACAGTCCCAGCACCGTGTTATTTCTTTATAGGAAAATTTCATTTGCCGAGACAGTGGGACTAACTGTTACCTGTCAGTGCAGTCAAGAGCCTGTGGGTCTGACAGCTGAAACCAACAGAAATTCTCCATTCACGCTGAGCAGGTTAAGTAATGTTTTCTAGCACAGCTGTGTAATATGGCTATTGGCAATTAATAGAGCCTGCTAGAGCTGGTTAAGGAAGTTTCAAGTAAACTTTTCTATTAGAAAATAGTTTTGTTAAAAATTAGTATCTCTACAATGTTTTAGAGGAAACTAAAAAAAGTAGGGTTTTTTTTTTTAAGAGGGGAAAAAAATCAAACACTGAAACAGCCTGTTCTTGACTTTTTTTAAGATGCAAACTTAAATAAACACCCCCAAAACCGAAACCAGAAATGTTGTAATATGAAAATAAAATTTCCATTTGCTTTAGTGTCAAATTTAAATTTGGGGTAGGGGCTTACTCTGAGTTGTAGCAAAGCCAAATTCTGAAAATAGATGTAAAATGGCATTCCCACTTGTGACATGACTTTCCATTTGCATTGTAGATGCAAGGTATATTTTTTAGCTCTTATTTGCTACGCTAATCCTGTTGACTTCGCTTGAAAAGAATGGCACGTTTCCCACTAACTTTATTAGTGACAGGATTGGGCCTTGATGCAATACCTCATGTCACAGCAGCAAACCTTGTTGCCAATACACTGTCTCAAGGAAGGAGATTTCCAGTAACTGCTCCCTGAGAACTATTCTAAAAATGCATCTTTTTTTTTTCTGTCCAGCCATTGGGCTAATGATACACTCCATCCCTAAAGAGAGGGGCAGTGACTGAGCTGCATTGATGGCACCAGAGGTCCCTGCTGGCTTGTTCGCTAAACAGAACTGGCAACCGACTCTGAAGATAAAAGTTCTTGACGTTTTTCCAAGCTGGGGGAATGGAGCTGAGTGACACTTAGAAATAAATAGAGGAGGGAATAGTATGATCTTGAATGACAGAGGAGCTTTCATGAAAGACTTTCATGGGGGAGATGTGGGATGTACTGTTCCAGGCTTGAGACTAGGGGATTTGTTGACAGTTGGATAATGTGCATGTTTGCTACCACTAGGAAGAAAAGTAGAGGAAAACAAAGGGAAAAATTCCAAATGAATTCTTTATTCCCAGTTAAATGGTTAAAGCCAAAATACAATGATATATCTCTTTCTTCCCTATAATTGACTCTACAAATTGCCAATCTCTTTGGAAATCTGTTAGAAGAACCTTCTTTCTCCTGACAAGGAAATGTACTTCATGCAAAACATTTGTCACTTGTCTGTTATTATAATTCATGATCTTATCCTTCATAATCTCGCTGGTTTTAAGCAAACAGTAATAGTACTTTTAACCTGAGACTTCAAAAGTAAAAATATTGTGAAGAGGTCCCCATTCTTTTTCTTCTCGTCTCTGATCTCAGCCAAAGCCTTTGAACATCAAAGCTGCTCGAAGTTTGGGGCAAGTTCTTAAAGGATCAGGTTACTAGAAAGAAATTCATTGAATTTCCATCTTCATATTTAACATGGACCAGAACAAATATTAATATTCAAAAGCAGTTTAATTTAATCACTTACAACAATTAAAACAAGTTGCTGCTTAATCTTTTTTGCTCAGTACAATGAAGCTCACTTATTCCATTGTATTGCTGTGAAAAATCCTTGACTTCTGTCAGTCAGAAATTGCTTGGGAAAAAAAAAAAAATCTAACCTAGGAACTACAAAGCAATTAGAAATGTAAAATAAATTCCCCAAACAAAGGATGTTGCCATTTTAATTACAGTATCACACTATCATGTAAAAGGTTAACACTTAAAAAATGAATCTTGTACCCTCAGTCTATTACCTCTAAGCAATTCTCATTTTCACATTAATTTTTGTAGGCTGTCATCTAAATTAAATACTTTTCAGCTCTGTCAGTTTATCTCTATATGTATTCTCATTACAGCCGTCACTAGAGCCAAAGTATTTTAATCTTCAGTATAATCCCTGTAGGACCATATTCTTAGCTACAACTTTAGGGGTTCTACAACTGGTCTTTTTCTTTTAAACAGCAGCACTCCTTTGTGCAGAAACTCTTGCCCTTCTAAGGACTTTCTATAAACAAGTAAGTTTTGCAGTCTGTTCTGAAATTACTTTCATTGTCAGTGGCTACATCGTCATAAATCCTCCCTTTCCCCATTACTCACCTTCTAATTTCTGTGTTCTTGGGAAAGGTTCTAATAACATTATTCTGGTAGGTTTAATTTCTAGTCATTTAAAAGCCAAATCCTGGGGGCAAAACTCTTAACATTTTCCTTTTTTTTTCTTTTTTTTTGGTTTTTTTTACTGATAAGAACATATTGGACATAGATAATAAAACATGTTAGTCCTAAAGCTAGATGCCTCCTCAGATCAGTGTAACCATACCTGAGTGCACGAACCTGAGTGACCATAAGAATCAGTAATCAACTCTCCAGCAGAAACGCGTGCCATCAGGAAGGCCAGTAAGGTGGGCAACTGCTCCTGGCTTAGGTTATAGTATGTCTTGTTATGGAGAATTTTCCCTGACTTCAGTATTACCACACAAGAATGAAGGTACTTGTTTGAACAAGGTTTCCTGAAAAAACAGGCTTCTAACCCTACGGCTGTTTGTTTGCTGGTGTGGGCTTTTTGTTGTTGGTGGTTTTGGGGGGGGTTGTTTTGGTTTGGGGTTTTTTGGTTTTATTTATTTATTAGCTAATAGAAAAAAGTGGTTAGTTCAGATTCCTACAAATGACTACAAGGGCCAAAATAAAAGTAATCAGCTTCTTAATCCTTGGCAGCTGACAGACAAAACACTTTCACAAGCCAGAACTCCTCAAAACCAATGCAAACCTCATGCAGCTTGTGGCATACTCAGCCAGGCACAGCAGCCTGGACTGCTGCTGTCAGTCCTAGTCCTCTGATCAACCTGACAGAACGGCAACTGCACGTGAGGGTTTCCTTCAGAAGAAAATTGGAGTTTGCAAAGAAATAGTGCATCTACCTAGGTTTCATTTCAATATGTCAGATACAGCCAGATTGCACAAGCACCTGGATTCGTGAGCTGAAAAGTGCTTCTGAACCTGCCCGTTGGGATACACCAACTCTCTCTGAAAATGATACAGGTTACAAGCAGAAAGCCATCGCCCAGTGTCCATGCAATAGCTTTAAGAACATAAATAGGGGGCTATGTGGGTTTACAGCTCATTCTTTCTGAAGCCAGTGATAAAACTTCCATTAACTTAATTTGGTAGGATCAGCCCCCTGACGAGTATCTCTTAGTAATAACTCAAAGTTCATGAAAAACTTGGTAGGACAAGAGCAGTAATAGCTTAAACAGATTTTGTGGTGTATTAGTAGCCACCGTGAGAGAACAGCAGGTATGAAACATGCATTAGTCTGTACAATACATTGCCCTGGAAACAGAACTTGCTATACAAGATGAAATTTGATAATCGGTCTCATCGGCGGATCAACAAGCTGGGCATTAAAATAATCTGGTCTAGGGAACATGAAAGCATGAATGAGCAATAAACAAAGAACATTTATTTCAACTAATAATAGGAAGCCTTTATTGTTTGACTGCAATACTGAAAGAAGAGCTTGCAATCAAAAACCACATAAGGTTTTTAACCAATGAACCTGGGTTGAATTTTAAAGGTGGGTTAGAAGTTCAAGTGGGTTTGGGTTGATGGCAAGAGCCAGCCATGAACAGCTCAGTTTTCTCTTGATTTTAACTGAAGAAAATTGATGCTCGTAGAGGCTTTTATAGTCACCAGCTTGTCAATATGGTAATAGCATAGTTTGAAATTGCTGGTTTGGTTGACAAATAGATCTGCATCTTGTCGGCATAGAAATGAAGCCCAGCATCATGCCAATGAACAACCCTGTGCACAGGCAGCTTTGGATTGCTGAGTAAGAACAGGGCCAAAATGGAACCCTACAGAGCATGAGAAACAAATGCTGTAGGAGAAGGACACAAATTACCCTTGAAAATATAATGCAGGTAACTGTTGGATAAATATGATTTAAGCCAATTTAGAACTGTGCCAAACAGGAAGATAAAGTCCCTCGGGCATTCAAGAAGAACATTAAGATCTAGCAAAATGAGAGTAGCTGGAGAATGAGAACCTGTCTTTAGGAGAAGGTTATGTCTCATTGCTGTGTTGCTGAAAATTTTAAACAGTAAAAAAACACCACCCCAAACATAGAATTTGATTCCATACTTACTGAGGCCAATGGCAAATCTTTTATGTATTTTGCTGATGACGGATTACAGGGATGTGAGTTAAGATGGTAATTCACAGAGGGGTTTTATGCTTTGTGTTGTGTATCCACATAGTTCTTTTTTCAATATAACAAACAGCATCTGTGCATGGTGCTGCATATGGTTTGGATTCCAGCAACTAAATAATGCTTATTGTCACTATTTTTCATTTAACCCCAGAAGAGGCAAGAAAGAGACAATTAATCATAGTAATTGGGTGAAACATTCTGCAAATCTGATTTTTATCATTTTTTAAGAATTTGAGAAAACATTCCTGGTTTACAGATTTTCTTTCTACCAAAAGCATTCCAGCAGGATCAGAAAATGGGGATGAAAATGTTCACTAATATTTCAACTCTCAGTGAAGAGATAGGAGAAAGAAGGACAGAAAACTTGTAAGAGGACAGATGCATGATAGGAGGAAAGGTTGAATATCTTCCTCTTTTGCATAGTCTGGACCATGCAATTTACCCTCAAATTAAAAAAAAAAAAAAAAAAAGGGGGGGGGGGATGTGAAGGTGGGAACTAGGAAAAAGCTGATGAGTCATAGAAAACAAAATTACACGTCTTCATCTCATGACTTACACTGTGTTTTACTCATAAATCCAAGTTCAGCTTATTAGTGGAATCGCACTAGATCTCTGATACTGGGAAAGAGAATTTCAGTAGGGAATAGTGAGATTCATAACATAGTAAATTGTTTCTGCCTTTTCTTTTTCTTCATAGAAAGAAAATTAACAAAATCTATTTACAGTTGAAGGAATAACTCTGGAAAAGACATGAAACTATTTGTTTCAAAAAAACAAGAATTCATCTGAATTGTTGCTTCATTTATTAACTTTCTTTAAGCATCCATATGAGCAACATCAGACAGCATGAGAAGAAAATTGCAAATAACTAGTACATAAAGTGACTCTGGAGAGCTGAAGAAATGTTTATGGATTTAATTAATTTATATTGTGTCAACCTGGCAAAGTTCACTGCTTATTATTTGTTAATTAATTGTGAATAATGATCACCTTTTCAAGAGTTTAAATCTGCTCTAGACAAACCACCCACCCACACTTTTTGTTTTTTTCAAATGTACATTTCTGTTGGTAGACAATGCTCAGAGACAGTAAAATACTTAAGAGTTATTAGGGATATAGAATGTAACATACTGTAGAAGATGCCTGTAAGGAATTCGTGAGTCCTTACCTTTCTATTAAGAAAGTTAGCAATAGCATTAAAGAACTGATGCATCAAAAAATTCAGTATTGTTTACATTAAAGAAGGAACTTTAAGGAATGGGATAATTTTAAGTAGAGTTTGTCAGAAAAAAAAAACATGGATCCATTTGTATTTTGTATGAGATATTTCCTGGAGTATTTTACCTCGACAACATCATAAAGGCCCTGGCTTCTGACATGAATTGCACAGTGAGCAATAGTTGTAATAATATTGGAGGAATTAAAATGTTGCTCCTGAGTCCAAATAAACATGAAAAAAAAACTTTCAAACTATTCACAAAATGTAATTATTTTTCTCCACTGAAGCTTTTACTTTAAAAAAAAAAAAAAAAAAAAAGTTGTTTTGGCCATTGTAATGCAGCAAAATTGATGTTGTCCAAATGAAGAATGTAACCCAGAGATTCTCTGTGCTAAGTCATGAAAACTCAGCATGAATTTTCTTCTCCACAGAAAACATTTTCATGTATTTTTTTAATTATATATTGGACAAGAAAAAAAGAGATACGATTGTTTCAAAAACAGAATTACATATATTTCAAAACAGGTTATAGTATCTGCTGTTTATACATGAAAGTATTCCCATGTTCTTACTCCTTGGTTTTCAAAGTAAGAGCAATCTTGGCTAGACAGTTCTCTAAAATACATGCAAAAAGTAGCAAGAGAAATATCCCAACTCTGTAAGAGGAGGTAACTTATGTGAACATTGCTATCTGGTTTATGGTGAGCTGAATCACTCCTGTGCCTCTGCCAGCTTTATATCACAGGTAAAATACTAGTATGATGATCAACAGCATCAAAGCTGGATTTGTTGATATATCTAGCATTTAGTGTGAAGCTAATGTGTCCTAATAAAACCTAGATATTTGTATGTTCATAAAAATATGCAAAGATATATAGTTGGGTAAGTTATAAAAGCCCAGCTAATTTGATTCTGATAAACTAATCCCATAAAATACAATGAAGCAGAAACTTACCTAAGCTTACATGGCCCAGTGATTTGAGTTCCTTAAATTTTTTGATACACAATTGAAATGGATTTTCCCATTAGGCACCTGTAGGTAAACAGAACCAGTAATCACTTGTGACTAAATATGTGACGTTAGGGAGGTAAGCACCAATTTTTGGGGAGAATATTTAATCCTTAGAACTGGGACTAGGTTTTCCAAACAGTCACCTTTTAGGTACCTAGCCAAAGAAGCCAGGTGCTTTTCAGAATTTCTTACTTGTTACTTTTCTGAGAGCTTTCATGAGTGATGTTAGGAAATGTGGGGTAGTAGTCCGTGTTCTTTCTCTTTCCATTATGTTCTTACGTATTTGTGAAAATTGCTAAGTGTAGGTTTTTCCAATATAATATTTTTTCTTTTCATTATAAAGCAAGAAAATTATAAAAATCTTCAGTACTTTTGAATTTCACTAAACTTCTGAGGCCAACCTCTTTCCTCCATTTCTCCCCACAACTCTCACAATGAAAAATAAAATAATAAAAAGAAAGAAAGAAAACAATCAACAACATAGGGGGAAAAAAGTTACAAACAAATTAAAAAAAAAAAAAAAGAGATGTTACTTTGGCATTTAAAACACTGGTATTGTATTCTTTAATGAAAGGTCCATTCTTCTGAGGTATGAGGACTGAGCTGGCTAAAGTGAGGTAGCCTGTGCCATATTAGAAAATTGATTCTTACACTCTGGTATACCTGAGAACAGATAAAAATTAAACCTGGACTTGCTTGTTTTCCTTGTATTTGTTGATAAATAAAATAAGGTATTATTTATTATGTTTCTTATAAATGGAGGAAAAGAATAAAGAAATGAAAACATAAGTTAATGTTACTCAAGCAAATGTTACAAGTTAGTGGATGGGTAGAACCATAGCTTAAGTTTATTAAAATAAATTGTGGTTTTGTACTGTTGGTTCTCCATCAAAGGTTCTCTTGTTCATAAGCTAATATGTGAGTAGGTAAATATATTTAATAAAAATATACAGGATACACAGTTTAGTTTAACACAGCAGTTTCATTTACTTGAGTCAGAGCACTTAAGATCATTTATACTAAGGAATATTATTACAATTTTAATATGTAATTAAAGTGTTCATATATTGTAAGCCATTTGCCCAGTACCTGTGTTATTCTGAAGGGCAAACACAGGACATTTTAGCTTCGCTTTTTTAGCTGCTTCCTAATGGTCCTTTCCAGAACTTTATTCATTTGCAGTGTGGTAGAGGCTGCCAGATCGCCGTATGTATAATTTGTACGCACTGTTCATTTTATTTTAGAACATACTGTTTCAACAACATGGCTTGTGTCATCATGAGAACCACGACAAAGGGTTATCCAGATTTCATGATAGCCAGCCAGAAAAATGGGGCTGTGAAACAATATTGTTACTGAAAGTAACTTCTAAATGCAGAGTGTGAGAGAGGGCACGATTCTTCACTCCTTATTCAACCTGTTACTGCTCACATGAGGAACACCTTTGTCAAATAAAAGGGAAAAATTCAAAATCTGAAAGGAATATGCATGTTCTGAACAGTTTCATCTACGTGCATATAAACTTCCCAAATGTTATCATTCCATCGTCATCGACCTACGAGGAATAACAGTATTTTCACATTGTTACACCCGCTCTACTGTACTTTCACGTGTCACTTTGGGAGTAGTAACTCCAGGATGGTTATTTTCTGGAGATGCCTTCATGCTATCAGGAATGTGACTCACCAGAGCAATGTTCTCAGAAGTATATTTTTCATGTTTGTTTGTGCGAGTGGGATGAAACTGCAGAAAATTCACAAGTACAGGATGTGTTCTTCTGGCTAAAAACACCAGTATTTTATTCTGGTAAAATATTAACAGTTAATGTAAAGTAGTCGTATCAACTTAGCACACACCTCTTTGATTCTTCCATTAAGTGTTACAGAGGCTAAAAGTAGTATTTATTCCCTGCCACAGAATATAAGACCCAAAGTATTAGTTCCTGTCCGCAGTCAAAAAATGCATCCCCTCATCCCAAAAATGCATATGGGAAAGCAAGCCTCACCCTAGCTCATGCCTCAGAATGGACACGGGGCACTACAGGCATGGCCAAAACAACTCACCAGATGCTGCAAGCATATGATTCCTCCATGAGAGTTTATATGGTACAGCTGTCTTTAAACATTTTTGTAATTGAAAAGTCTCTAGCATCTGGTCCTTTGCTTATTACTCTTAGATCAAATAATCACGATCTGCAGTCTACTTTTAAATAATGCAGAAAAGAAAAAAAAAAACAAACAACAAACTGGAGGCACTCAGGGTACGTTTCTCTCAGATGACCTGCTTCAAAGTACTTGTCGAAATATAAGTAAACTGTGTAGCAAGAAAAAAAGAAGCAGAAAACTACTCCAGTAGGGAATGACACGAGCTATGTAAGCATACAAATACCTTTATCATTTTAAATGCAGGTAGATAAAGTAACAAGCATTACGTACTCTTGAAATCTTTCAGTTACATAAGAGCCTATTACTCTTCCCTTTACATGTTACCATGTCATCCCACTCCACCACCAACAGTTGCAGACTTGTTGCTGTCATGAACAAACCGGGGTATGTGCGAGGGGACACCCTGCAGAAACCCTTGCCCTAGACCAGGTTTTCCTCCACTAAGAACTTGTACGGTTCCCATTGATTTTGTTTAGTCTTAGATTGTCTTCCTGAAGAAAAGCAGGCTTTGCCACCTTACTACTTCAGATTTATGGGTGAACAGTTACATGATTATAATTTATTTAGGTGAACCTTCTTAGAAGTCAATTATTGAATAACTAAGAATCATGATGATTTTTTTTTTTTTTTAGTTTTTTTAAAATTAATTTTGTGTGCCTACATAAATTCTGGAATATTAGGTGATTTAATCTTCTGTGAAGGCACTTTCCAAACAGTGGGTAATCTGACATATTACATGAATTGAACTAGGCTGAGTCAAGGATGGAATTTCATTATTTGTCTATGTAAGGCTGACAAACTATTTTAGAGTAAGATTTAGTCTGGAAATGATTTTTTTTGTAAAGCTAGCTAGCTTTTTGACCACATCCTAAGCCTTTCATATCATGATTAGATGCCATAAAGCAAGGCCTTAATTATTTTGATTGAAAAAGGTAGTTTCAGAGCTGTTAGTTTTTTGAGAGGCTGAGATAGCCTTAAAGGAAAATCAAAATAAGAGCAACTGTAGTTCACCCAAGCTCTTCAAAGCACTTTATGTGATTTAAAAATAGGCTAGCATTAGCTTAAAAATGTTTGGGAATTATGAAATAGCATTTTCATTTTCTTTTTGAAAATAGTATGTTTCTTGTTACTGCATGGCACAGACCTACGTCTTTTCTTCAGCAAGATAAAGGCAAAGTTTTGTTACTGGAACTGTAGCTTTGTTCATCATCTGTAAATGCGTTATTGTAATCATCAAAGCAATCAAAGAAAAGGTTGGTGGTCAATTTATTCAACCATTTTTAAAGGGTCAAACAGACTAATTTTGTACTTCAAGAACATCAGAATTACAATCATATTTGATTTTGATGATAGAATTCCTGCTAGGTCAAAATCATGCTTTCCTGTCTTGAGATTTCTCATTAGGAATTGTAAAGGGGGGTGGGGGGTGGTGCACATATATGTGTATTATTACATATCTTTATAAATATAAAAAAGAAGTGGTTTACTGATATTACCAAAGTACAGTACCAACAGCTCTCCACTAAGTGCTTGCAATTCTGGGAATGACTTCTAATATAACGTCTAGAAAAGTGTTTCTCTCTTCCAAGAACAATCCAAAAGTAGTTTACGTTTTTCTGTCATGATGATCGGCCTTCCATTTACAGGCATCTTATAGTGAAGAATACCCCTTGAAGTAAAAAACTGAAAAAATGTCCCCTTCTGCAATGTCTACGACAAAGTGAAGTTATAGACAGCACCCAGAGATGGTAGATAGGTAGGTACATTGCTAGACGCACATCTTTTAGGCTTGGAAAGTTGAGTGGGTGTTTAGGTTTGGTTGAAGACTGCACAGGAAGAACCAAAAAATACACATCAGTACTTTCGTACTTCTTGAGAGACCGATTTCACTGTGTGCTAGAATTTTTCCTTCACTCGTACAGAGTACAGTTGATTTTGTATATTGTTTGAATTCTCATAGTTTAGGTAAATATGACCAAGTGGCTCAATTCAGGGTGACAGGAATATTGTGTTGGAAATCACTTGCTAATACATACACTGTATTGTTTAATACAATCTCAGTTGATTGCATCATACAGAGACTCGTTTCCTCAGCCAACTACATGTTACCTAACAAAAATAATTGTAACAGTTATTCCACATGCACATTTTTTTCTGTTGGTTGTTCAAGATTCCTCATTTTGTAGGTCTCTTGTCTATGCAATACGTTCCCTAAGGTTAAGAATGAAAGAGGTCTCTACTACAGACATTCTTGATTGAAAAGCCAGCTAAATTGCTGCAGTAATGAGAAAATTTCCCTTTCCCTAGATAATTCAGCTGCTTAGCATTGAATTTTTGAGATAAAGATTCTTTGTGAAATAAAAAAATACAGATCATTTCTTTACAATCAGAATTTGCTACATGAGTCTACTATGGAAATGAAGAGCAAAACTTATTGTTTAAATGGACGTATGATCAGGCTATACGAGACTCAATCCCAGAAAAAGAGACTTGTATAGACACTGTGACATGCTGCAGCTTTAGAAAATGCTGCTGCGTTTCTGGAAGAAAGTGGTTAAAAACACATGATGATGAAGTTAACCTAAATCTTTCATTGGCTTAAAAAAAAAAAAAAAAATAGGTCAAGTAATACATTTCTAGCTCACTGTAAGCCTGTACACAATCTGTACATTCCAAAGTGAAAGAGGCTTTTTTCTTAACATTCCTACATCTACTTTCATTCATGGTATCTCTAGGTTGAAATTATTTGGCTTTTCACAAGTGTGACTCCCTTTGGCTTTCTTTAAAGTGAAAATTCATATGCTTTTGAACAATATCAGTCTTTTACTAAAAAGATGCTTGTCTATACCATTTATGATTATTTTACCTGAGTTTTAGAACTAAAATGTTGGCGCATGTTACGCAGGTGTTATCACAATTTGTAAGTGACTTGTGAGCAAATTTGCTTCTCTTTTCTCAAGTCTTTTAACTTTTAGAAGAAGTTAAGTATCATGAAGTCTTCCGTAAAGCTTTCGGCAAACACCACGCCAAGCGTAGAGGCTTCCGTTGAACATGGGCACACAGAAGATGGGATGGGGGTCACGCGTGCCGCCTCGCGTGGCCCGTACGGCCAAGTTCAGCCTGTCCCTCTGTATACGCTCCTCTTTGATGGGCAGTATAACGCGGTTCCTGACAGCAGAGGTTGCCTTCAGCCGGGTGGGATGCCGCCTACCAAAATGGAGGGCTGACTCTTCTTGGAGGCTCTGCCCGAGGCTGGTTTTTCTCCCAAACTCTTATTTATTGCCACCTGGCCCAACAGCGCGGCTTTGGCGATGCGCTTTGCCCCCGACTTTAGAACTGCCGCCGCGGGGGCAGCAGT
>KL288026.1:7440-29461 GCA_000699545.1 Podiceps cristatus | reverse complement strand
TATTTATTTTATATATTATATGCAGTATTTTACTCTTTACTACTTTTTATTTATACAAGGATCACATTTGGTGGTTTTTTGGTGATTTGGTGATTCCCAGCCTCTATGTGAGCTGGGAACTTGTGTTCCTGGTTACTAATCAGGATTTCAACATTTTTTTCCCTGATTTACAAAAATGCATCTTCTCATCTTAAAGTGTGACCTATGTTCTCAATTTTAATACACATATCATTCTATAAAGAGACCACTTTACAATGCATAGACGTTTCCTAACATCTACAAAAAACTGTTTGGCTGTCATTGGCAGTTTTCACTATGGATAGCATTTGCAAACTTTTCCTGCAATTATTTAATGTTTTCATTGAGATCCTTACAAAGATCTCACATGCTTAGATTTTGCTGATTTTTTTTCCCCACAAGAAAAGAGAGTCTAATGATGAAAAAAGCTAATACTTTGCTGTGCAGAGACCCTCCCTCTATTATCAATGTGCTTGTCTAGCTTTGTTTCACACACAGAAAAGAAAAAATGAATTGTCAGTGATGTCACAGTGGAAACTGACACCATTTCTTGTATACCCTCTCTTCACATTCATGATCATTCTAAACAAGGTTCTTTCTTTTATCTGAAACTAGACCTAATTAAAGAGTCAAACTCCTGATCAATATCTGACAACACCACAATAACAGCATTTCTATAGTGTAGTGTCTTTAATCTTTAAAATATCACTCAGGCACGGATAAGTTAATCATGAGATTAATTTAATGGTTATTCTCATTTTGCATGTTTAGAAACATGGGAAAAAAAAAAAAAAAAAAAAAAAAAAAAAAAAAGGTTATACACCATATTTCTGTGGATTATATTCTGGACAGCTGAAAACTTACTCTGCCCATGCACTTTGTCCAGAAACTACAGCATCTAATCAACACAGCACAAGGCTGAAGGTGATACTTCTAACTATAGCGAGTCAAGACAATCCGTATACATACTCACAGGCTATTTCCCTGTTACCATTTAGGTCTGTATCTTTGGTGGATGGACCCTTACATGTTCTGTATTAAGCATTATACAGGTACAGTACAATCAGGCTTCTTGAGTGCTACAGTGGTTAATATGATTAATAACATTAAAAATGTTCCTACCACAGGCAAACAGACAAAAACGTGTCTTCTTCAATAATAAACCTAATTATTCCCTGGGTTATTTAATCAGTCCATTTTTTAAGGGTTTACATGGTTATATTTTGATTCAGATTAATACTTTTGAGGGAATTCCTTGTACCATTCACATAAACGCTAAAAATGCATTTTGCCCTACACATGTATAGAAATCTTGATTTCATCTTGGCAAATGTGGTCTGTAACTTTCATTGATATGAGAAACTGAGCTAACCAAAGACTACTTATCCACCCTTGCTTCCATTCTTTTTTAGATTAGATACAGACACAAAGTGCCTTGGAGTCAGACATTGCAAGCTCTGTGTAACCTTTTCAGTTTAAAGTGCTATGCAGACTGGTAAATTATGAATATTAGAAAGAATTATTTATAGTATAATTTAAGGATTACAGAAAAGCATATGCTTAACACACTATAAGAAACAAAACAAACAAAAAAACCCAACAGTTTACCAGTATGTATGTGCATCTTTAATTGCACTTGAATAGCACAGGAGGGAGAGCAGAAATATCATTAAATAAAAGCAAAGAGAAATGAACTGCAGTTCCTAAATACCTTATACTAATGTCACAGCTCTCATTCATTCACAAGTTAGCTCTCTTTCATAACTAAAGTTTCATCTACAGCCATGATGTTAAGGCTCTGGATGTTCAAAACCAAACATAATAGCTCTGCAGGTAGCTCCTTTGACAACTGGTGGTCTGTAAGACGTTGCTCACAGACCTATGGACTTCAAAGGAACACTATAGCTGCAAGCTTCAAACGGCAAGTAAATTTTCTGCAAAAATCATTCTTGGGAGTTGTTAGAAAATCTCTTGCTTTTGGGCTACAAAGAGAAACAATTAGAAGATGAGAAGTGTTGTAATTATTTTCCTCTTTGCAAAATAATTACATAAAAGATGTTCTCGGTAGTGGGTAGTGATACCTATTTCCAAATGCCCTTCTCAATATGTTATATCATTCATGCTTTTCCTGGCCAAAATAATCTTGTTTCTTTTGCTACTCAAAGTACAGTTTCAGCTGGAACGTGGAGAGTGATTTCTACCTAAACTAACTTCTATTGTACTGCAGTTGTCTGAGAATATACTTTTTTAAACTCCACAGACTGATGAAGGCATTGAATCCACGTCTCCTAACTTCTCTCACTGAATGCTTGAACAAAAAGAACTATTATATAGTGACCAAGCAATTCTGGAAGCATTAATATCTCTGCAAGTGGCTTTCATAAGAAGATCTGGATATGCACAGATATTCTTTGAAAGTGCCACAAGTATCAAGCCACTTACAAGACCTGAATGTGAGATGCCCAAGCTTTGAGAACACTCAAGTTCTACCTGTCAGCTGTGCCACTTATTCATCAGAATTTTGCTAGCCCATCCCAAATTTCGGGCAATTTTCTTCACACAGGTTCCAAGTAATGTGGTTTACTTTGTCATTAAAAGAGCTAAAGACATGTATAGACAAGCACTAGTGAAACTAGCTCCAGCTTTAGCACCATACCTTGGTCAGAGATCACAATTCCCCGAAATGGAATCAGCAGAAGAAAAGTTTGCATATGTGTTAACCACTTAGCATAAGGCAACAGACTAGATTAAATGAGCAGTGAATAGGAGTTTAAACTAACCTGTGAGAGAAAAGGAATATTTGTTCTGTCACGCTGGCTGCAAGGATGGTCTTCAGCAGCAGAACATGAGCAAACAACTTGGGATGGGGGAATAATGACTCAAACTGTGGCTGTTGCAACTGTTTGCTAAGTGAAAGAAAATTGAAGTGCTAACAGAGCACACAAGCTCAGCCAATGCGGGGTAGCTCATTAAGCCATATAAATTTGGTGACATTTGTTTGTATGCCCACAGTTAATGCTCTGGGTTTAGGAAGAGTTAGGTGCAAGCTGTTCATGATGAGTGGGTCTGGGAAGACCAGAAAGAGATTCCCAAATCTAAATGGAAAGTACCTTGTGAATTTAGGTACTTACAGTACAGGCAATCACTTCTAAATAACAGCTTTTCAGGGGTCTGACCTCCTCAGAAACATGACTTCGGTTTGTGTGTCATTTGAAAAAGAAAATCTTAATTTCAGATATGAAAAGACATAAGATTGATTGGCTTAAGAAGAACAGGTTGAACAAATAACTGACATAAATAAACAGATGAAAGCCACTGAATGGGTTAAATTTGTTATGTCCAAGCTGCTGCCAAATCTTCAGCTAAGAACAGGAACTTTATTGGCAATTTTCTGAAAGAGGAGGAATCCAATGATAAAATGTGAGCCATTTGTCTTCCCAGCCATTAAAGGAAATTCACTTTAAGGATGTTTCTGGAGTGGCTGCTGCTGCTGCTGTGCCCATTATAATTTATCAGTGTGTCTGCTGGTAGTATTATCATCAGTAGGGGCTCAGGTGGACTTCCATTAGTGCTATCAAAGTCCTCATTGGCAAAATATTCCACTGACCTAGACAGGATCTATCAAAAGCTTTCAAAGCCTCATCTGCCATGGATATTTTTTCTGTTAATTATTTTCAGCAAGTTTGTAAGATAATTCCTCAGGATGAGTTATCTAGGGAAAAGCAACAACAACAAACATATTTAATAAATAAAACTATGTCGGTCATCAACATGTTCATTTATTTATAGGTCACATCCTCCTCAGCCTTCATCTTGTTGTGTGACATTTAGCATATAAACTCTCCGGGAGAGATATTTTCTTCTCTCTCTCCACTCAGGTCCTAACTTTGATAGGGTTCTTTGGACACCATCACAATACACAAGTTTAAAACTAATGTGGCTACATGTAATAAATGTAACTAAGCACACTTATTTAACCATATATTGTGTTAGTTTTATGGCTTACTGTTTGCTTTGACTCAAAGCTGTGTTAAATTCCTGCCAAGTAATGAAAAGTCAAGCTTGCGTAGTTTCTTTGTCTTCTATGTCTACACATGTATGACAGCCTGGGAAAGGGAGGGGGAAGGATACGTCTAAGTCTAGACAATCTAAAAAAATCTCCTAATTCTTTGTCAAACAGCAATGTGCTCTACAGGACTGTAAAAAAAAAAAAAAATATGCATTGTATTATCTCGTTAAAAAAGGGAGACCTGTGCAAAAATGCTACCGTAATGACAGGCTTAACTGGTCATCACCTGCTCTTCCTGGCCTCATACTATTCATAAAATTTTAATATTAATTGTTATTTTATTTGCATTAACAATTATATTTATTGCAGTTTCATCTCATGAGGCTTAATACAATCACACAAAAAAAGCAGTGTCTCCCCTGAAACCCTTATTACATGCATGTAATATGGGGGGCCACGGGTGGGTGCAGCAGGCAGAAACAGAGCTGCATAAGATTACAGTAAAAACACTTTTGAAAAGTGGTAAGGAACTATCACAACCATCACCTATAAATTTATTTTTAACAAGAAAGTGATGTATGACTCTCTCTTTTTCTTTCTCCCAACTTATCATTGCCCTTTTTAGCAGTTATTATTTCCTTGTATGGTTGTCAGTCATTCCATGCAGCTGGCAAAGTGAGTGAAAACAATCTGCTATGATCAAATGCAGTTACTGTCTCTCAGAACCCCTTGATCACTCACTAGACTCAAGAGAGTGAGGTGAAGGTGGTGGATTTCTATCACTATTTGACATGACTCACAGAATGCTTTATAACCCACTTCTAAAAGTGCACTTGTCGAGACCAAAGGTGGAAAAAATTATGGTTTGCCTCTTTACTTCAACTAAGTCTGTTAAGCTAACAAGCTGAGAAAGAAATGGTGTGTTCTGGCATATGTTAACAGAGTGTGTGTATAATTTTCCTACACATTTTGAATAATTGTTGGTTAAATACTTTTAAAAAGTTTGTTTCCTGCTTTTTTGGATAGCTATTTTTAAAGACGATAACTTATATAAATAATTTCTTATACTTGGATTCTTTGAAATGTAAAATAGCAGCTAGCATTGACACTTTGCTGCTGTGTCTCCACATGGATTGACCCTTGCAGTTTGGGAGACCATAGTGAATATGGTAATACTGCAGTGGCACTCTATCTTAGCAATGGGTATTACTGCCAAATAATTTGAGAGGACTCCAAAGAAAGCTGTCCTCTTAGCTCTCAGAGGAATACATTTTTACTCCCACTTAACGTGAACGGTGAAGTCAGCATAGCTGGCTTTTAGGTATCTACAGAAGTAATAAATAAATAAATAAGCAAAACTAATCAAGTTGCAGCCCTGAGGTTAGACAAAGTGAGATGTGACTTGATAAGGTCACAGAAAATTGAAAAGAATGTGTGTTTGCTTGCAAGTTTTGTTTGGAAGAAGCAAGTTTTCAAATAGCAGCCAACACATTTGAACAATACAAGCAACCATTTAGGCCTATTCAGAAGGTAGTTTCTAAGTGTTCTGGTTTACAAGATCCAATTATTCAGGAGGTTATTACACACAGCTCTCGGTCCTACCGTTCTGCGAGGTGCTGCCATACCACAGCAAGGTCAATAGAATGGGTAGCACACCTGCTTCTCAGTTTTCAGAGTTTACCATTTTTTTGTTAACTGAGACTAGCATTCACTATTATAAGTGGCAAATGTTGTTGTAACAATAGCTTACCTTTATACATTGGGCTGTGACTGAATAAGGCAAAAAACTTGTGTTTATGGATCCCTTTGGACTTGACTCGATTAGCTATGGGAGCATTACATTCTTTTTCCAGACACATTTTAGATCATTTTGCCCCTCCCAAATACAATTCGCCTCAGTCTGGCAATGTAAAGGAATTAAATGATATCTTCAGGCAGGAGTATCTTGATGCAAGTAAACAGTGACTTTTTGCCAACTCCAGACATCATGATGGTATGCCAGGGGTGGAAGGGGCTTGAGCAGTGGGCACTGAGTGATTCTTTCTGGCAGAGCAGCTCCTTGGGCATTTCTGTCAGTCACTGCAGATGACATAAACCCTAAGGCTGTGCTAGAGGCCACCTGGATCCAGGCAGCACCCAAAATCCGATTTGTATATTGAGCATTGTGCATGGTATGGACGTGCTATGTATGTCTACTGTTTGTCTCTACTGAGTAATTTCAGCCATAGGCAACTTTTCTGTTCAAAACGCAGACAAGATAACCAAAGATGATAACAGATTTGCTGGTTTGCCACAAGCTAACACATCTTCATGATCTTTTTTAATGGTTTGTGCTTTCTAATCTCCCTAATCCCGGCTGAGAACTCAGATTTGTAAACAGTGATATAAAAATAATCTTATTTGGAATCTGTGTTACATTTGTCAGTAGATGACTAACCTAATAACACACAGTAAGCAATAGATGTGAATCAATTGACCTAAAAATATTTAGACTTGCAGGGAAAAGGCATATTCTTTTGATAGGTTAGATTTCTTCTGACTATGAAAAAAGAGAACACTAAGGGTATACCTTACAGCAAACATTTGGTGCTAGCTGGTAAACAAGCTGCAACCTGTAAGAATTCTATGGATTATTTGCAAGTCTGAAGTATTGCCAAATACTTTATCTAATTTCATTTACCTTTCAGTATTTAACATGTATTTTATTGTGGTTTAGTCAAATATTTCTTGGAAAGTAGCCAATGGAAATCAATTAACAAAGAATTAAATATGTTATAGTATCAAATTACCCTAAATAAAATCATGTAGGTTTATCGTTAAACTGATATTTTTCGAAAAATCTTGGCACTCTTAAAGCCAGCACCAAAGGCAAGTTAGTATAAAGGAAGCTGGGATTTCACCTAGCCCTGAAAAGACAAAGAAAAAAGGGAAATATTTTAAAGGATTACTATTATTTTTTCTTCACATAGGCCACAAGTTGACACATTGGATTGAAAACTCACTACTATTTTTCCATCATAATTTTATCTGCACTAAGTAATCAAAATTGAGGTCATATTTGCTTTGCATGGTTTGTGACTAATGAGAAGACAATCCCTATCCTAAAAACTCTATGATCTAACAAGCTAATGCAAAGAGTAGTGGAAAGATTCCCATTGACTTTAGCACACATTAAATTGTCCGTAAGTATGGCTAGAATGTTTGATCATTTAATGGTGCATACTTTGGAAGGCCTGCGAACATGGAGAGAGAAAGAGGGCTTTCTTCCTCCCGAGTCATGAATAATTATAACACTTCAAATATTGTCACTTGTTCTTTTGTTGTGACTGTCAAAAAATATAATAGTTCTTTACAGAAGAAAAAAAAAAAAAGAGAGAGAATATACAAATAAATATCTGTAACACACTATCATTCATTCTGGATATAGTAAATGATTTTCTACCAGGCATATTTTTGTACATTTTGAAAAAAAAAAAAAAAAAAAAAAAAAGTAAATCATTCACTTTATAAAAATTAAAAGTAGTAATGAACAATTAATATTCATAATAGTGATTTGGTCATACTGAAACTAAGTATGTCTCCAATACATGGGTCTTTGCTCTGGGATGCTCACCTCATCAGTCTAAGGTAATTGTATAATTATTGCTTATGTAAAGTAGGTTTAGTCTTTTAGTTTTCAACTCTACACTTTTCCTTCCTGAGAAGTTTCCAATAGCTCAGATGAAGTATTGACAAAGGAAAACAAACAGTAGCATGGTCAGATCCATTCAGTAGGTCTCAGCTGTGGCTAATGATTTTCATGAATTAAATATCAAAAAACATAAAATACCATCTTTCACTGACTTCTGCTGTAGTAATATTCTTTCTTTCTTTCTTTCTTTCTTTCTTTCTTTCTTTCTTTCTTTCTTTCTTTCATTTTGGCACTTGATCTCTGCCAACTGGCCATCATACTGAAAATTGAGGAATTTATAGAGAAAGGTTCATGACTGTTACTAGTATTCAACATATATTTCTGATACTGCAGGCTTTCATTGCCAAAATATACCCATGGGAAATTTTGCAATGTCCTTTTCTAAATGTTCCTGGAGTTCAGATTTTACCAATAAACATATTTCATCATCTAATCTTAGTCTTGAAGCAAATACGAATGACCTTTTTAGATGAGTAGATATTGAGAATTTAGATCTGTGTAGTACCCTTGTCATTCCAGATGAAAGCACAGTGCCCATCATTAAAACACCGAGACAAAATAAAATTCCAGTTACTTGGTGTGTTCATTATCAGAGTTGAACTGTATTTCTTCATAAAATTAAAATGTTGTACTGTTTGTGTATGATCATCCAGCATCATATGTAGGTGTACAAGTGTGTGTGTGTAAAAATATTTACACTATATTAAAAATAATATCCTCTGAAATATTTGTATTTCTAGTCATAACACTTAGAAGCTCTCAGAAGTTGTTTGACAAATATAGATGTTTTTCACCGATGAAAGAATCTAATTTACTGCAATACTTAGTGTATAGGATATCGTTAATGTTTAGAATGTGCAGAAATTAAAAGCAAACACAAGACAGTTTCCATTCTCTCTCTTTTACAGCTGTAACAGAAGATAAAATGCTGACTTTTCAATTTGCCAAATGGATTAGAGAATCCATAACATGTTTCTGATTCCTAATTCAGAAATATCAACCCACAGTTGCCAGCAACCTCTAGTCAGTGTGTATCCTCCACTCTGACATACCAGCTTAAGTACATGGAAATGCTTTTGTGAAGTCAAATGACTTCTTTAATGTCATGCCTCTGAAATAGATAGAGTTTGTGAGTCAGTGCATTATTTGATAATAGATGATGATCATTGTTTATTTAAATTATAAGCTAGCTCTTTAGAGCAGAGGCTTCTCTCTTTAGTCACATTTGTTCAGCACAGACTGGCTTGATATTGCCCAGCCCTCAAAATAATAAATAGAATATTGTGAAAAGTAAAAGTAAATATTATTTGGGACAAGACTGAACCTAGCTGTATTACATTATCATAAGTGTCTCCAAGACCAGAAATGAGGTCCTTAACATGCTAGGTTAAGAACAAGCAGATTCTGCCCGTAAAGATGTTCTATTACTGAATTGAACATGCAAAAGTGTAGACAAATATGCATGCATACGCACATACACACGTATACTTCTTGATATATCTTATATGTCAGCCATATTATGGACACTAGTAGTCCCTGTTCTTACTGTTCTATCTCATATGAAAAAAAGATCTATGTTCTAGTAATATTAAGGTAGGAATTTGAAATGAAAATAATAATTTAAAAGTTTTCTTTGTGACATATTGTCCTATAATTGAAACCAATTATATACATGGTACAGGTATGCAAGAGTCTGTGTGTGCACGTCCTGATTTCGGCTGGGATGGAGCTAATATTCTTCCCAGTAGTTATTGTGTTTTGGATTTAGTATGGGATTTGGTATGTGAAGAATGTTGATAATATACTGATGTTATTAGTTGCTGTTAAGAGATCAAGGATGTATTCCAGCTTCCTGGGTTTTGCTAATGTGCAGGGGCAAAAAGCTGGGAGGGGTACAGCCAGTATAGTTGACCCAAACTGGCCAAAGAAAGTATCCCATACCATAGTTGTCATGCCCAGTGGGGCTCTGCCAGCGGGCTGAGGTGCCTTTTGTTTGTTCATGCTTTTGTTCATTGGGCTGTTTTTTCCCTCTCTTCTTCTCTCTGGATCTTGCATTTCCAAGATTGTCACTCGGGATCATTCCGCAATTGCTCTTGGTTTCACTCTGTGATCACTGTGTGGGACAAGCTGTATCGGTCCTTGGATTGTTAGGCAGTGAGAAATTGTGCATTGTTCATTTTGCATATTATATTATCACTGTATTTTGTTACTATTATTAATATAAAATACAATTATTATTATCTTTTTCTTTGCTGTCCTGGTGAACTGTCTTTATCTCAACCCACAAATTTTTCTTTCTGTCCAATTCTTCTCCCCACCCCACTGGGGAGGGTGGGGAGTGAGAGATCAGCTGTGTAGCATTTGGTTACTGGCCGGGGTTAAACCACGACACATGTGCACAAACCCACAATCACACCAAATTTTGTTTTAATTTTTGAATGTAAGGTAGTCTAATTCTTCTGAATTCATTCTTGCAGTGTTGTGTCTGTGTCATTTAATTTGATTACCCAGTGTCCAAGGGTAAGAAATAGCTGCAGAAAATCAACCAGACAAAAAACCAATTAATACCTATTGGCTGAGAAGAGAGAGGGTCTAGGAGGTGGACTAATAATTTCACCCTCAACAGTGAATATATGTTTGGCATCAATCATTTAAGTTTACTTTCTTTCAGTTTTTAAAAGTGTTTTGAATACTAATTTTGCATGATATCTATTGTTTTTCATTCTGAAATTATATTCTATATCTAGTAAGGAATTTCAGAGGTTCCAAAATGTGCCATCCTAATTGTACAAAACAACATTTTTCTTAAGGATATGAAACTTCTATTCTGTTTGAGTTAGGGGGAAAAGTAATCTGATTTCAGAAACTTTAAGGATTTCAGAATCCTATACAACATGGAATGTATCCATATAAATCTCTCCTCCTGCCTTACACTGTCACAACCCCAGTGTGCAACTGGTGGTCCAATCTATGTGGAAAGAGCTGGTTGGGGATACATTATAAGCAGTACATATAATCCTCTCCTAATTTAGCAGAATCAGAGTTGTGTAACCAGGAGCAGCTGTTAAGAAAATCTTGCAATTAGTTTCTGAAAGTTCCCTTCAGTAACATTTCTATGATGTTACACTAATAGATTTATATGTTAGAAATTAGAAGACACCACAAAGAAAAATTGCAACTGGATACATTGTTAATGTCTCTAAAAGCTTTTTTAAAACTTCACATTTTCATAGTTTTTTACATTGCATGACATTTATTGCAGCAGAAGCATTAGGGAGACATGATCTCATTCCAGAAGGATTCTCTGCAAACCCAGAACAAGGGCTGTGTTTCTGAAAAGCGTATCAAAGATAGTTACGCATAAGAATGGTGGTTCTTATGCAGTATTGCTTCTTTGGTCATTGTAGAGAACTGCATCCCAAATCTCATAACTGCACTAAGTGAAAGCCCAAATTGACCCATCAGCTTAAATTCCACGTGCTGCTGGGTGTAAATAATATTTTGCATGAAAAATGGCACTAGAATTTGTCTGGAACTAAAGAGAGCAAGTCAGACAAGATAACAAGACAAACTTTATAATCTGTAGCACAAAACCCCACAGTCACATAAAACAACTGGACAAGTCCCTATTCTTACACAGTTAAAGTCAAATATCTAAAGACAATGATGAAATTAGTATAGCTATACCTATTATACATGTGAAAAAGCTTTCAACCCTTGCAAGCAAAGTTTGATTTTTTCCAAGTTAGTTCTACTATAATATTTGTAAAGTATAACCAAAATCATGTCATACTATTGGGTTTTGACATAGAAACAGGATTTTTATACCTTATTATCTAAGGAATTTATTAAATAAGATATTTTTCTGAACTAACAGAGGTCATTCTGATGGAGCTACTATTATATCCTCTAGATATATTAACAGTCTTACTCTTATGTTAGAATTGACACTGCAAGTCTTAATATAATTCTTGGTCATACTGGAAGACTGAGGAATATCAGTGCAAGATGCTGCTTTTTATGTTATATATTTCATCAATAGAGGCCTGAGGGCACATAACACCCTGCATGAGTTTTCTGCTAAATTATAAACCAATACCTAAATGTGGTAGCTGAATACAGTAAATAAACAACAAAATAAAGATCAAAAAGATAAGTGTAATAATGTGCAAGAGTAAGGGTTGACTTATAGAAGAGTATGTCAATAATCAATAATTGTTACTGCAATTTTGAAACTCCATGGGAGGACAAAGCAGATTTTACAGGTTGAAGAACAAGTTAAAAGTGACTCAAAGGAGGTCTCCATTTATTTTAAAGATTGGCTTCTATTACAAGAATATAATTAACTGTAAATAGATATAATTTTCTTTAAAGACAGGAGAGGGTAGAAGGTGAGATGCAGAGAGAAAAGAACGTAGATCAGCACAGAGATGAGTGGAAGGAAAGACTTACTAGCCACATCTGCATGAACAGAAAATCATCTTGAGCCATGATGAGGTATTCATCTAGAAAACAGAATCAGGTTTTAGTTTAAAGCTTATGATTTTCTTTCAGTTGAAGACCTGATGTAGTTTAAAAAAAACAAAAACCACAACAAAACAAAACCTGTAAAACTTTACTGATTTTTTTGTTTGAAGACTCCTCACAGTTTCTTTAAAAACAAAATTCAAATTAAAATATTTGATACATTCAAGTGAGAAGCACATGTGGTACATTCATGAAAGGAAAGGGAAAGAAAATGCCTTTAATACTTTTTGTAATGCCTAAGTCATTTTTTTTTTGACTTAGAACAGAAGGATTGGTGCAGGAACATATCAACAGGAAGAAACTCTACATGAAACCGGAGGAAATGCCTTACTGGGCCAGCCCAATAGTCTCTGTGGCCAAATATTTGTGTCTGGAAGCAGCAATAGGAAACCCTATTTAAACACATGAGCTTGGCCATTTTCTGTGTTTCATTCCCTTTCTATCCACCCAATATTTGTATCTATTATATTAGAAAAGCTAGACAGGACACTCCAGACTGGTCCTTTCAAAGCCCATTTATTGATCTGTTGCATGCAAATTTCTCTCACCCCTTTATAACCCTACTGCTAACATCCACTACCACAGTGGTGATGATAAAATAAAATGCATGTTTGATTACAGTGAGAGAATGCATAACAGAAAAGTCTGCTTTAAATATGTCCTAGTACAAAAATCTCAGTCTTGGGAATATACAATATATGTAAATCACTTGGTAATTATATGAATTAAACCTTACTTACAGCTGTCCTGCAGATGATGGCATCAGTTATTCCTTCTCCGTATTTTTTCTTCCTTGGAATTTGAACATTCATCCCCTACAATGCAGGAGTTTTAATGCAGTCAAACTTTGTGAAGTGTTTTGGGATGTTAAGAAGAAACCATACAAGTGAAAGATAATATTTCTTGTAATCTCCTGTTGGACCAACACTACACCTTTGCTTTGGAAAAGGCTAGCAGAGTGTATTAAAGTTAATTTACACACTAACAGTTTAACTTAACGGGTCAAGAAAGAACAAACGGAGAATGGAGCTAGGACCTCCATTTTTGGTTTGTTAAGATTAGCTCTATAGAAGCAGAGCAGAGACAGATGAAAATTGGAACGCAACAGCAAAGCTATTATTAAAGCCATTTGTTGTTAGATGATGGAGAAAGGGGAATGAAGTAGGGTGTTGCTAATAGGGACATATTCAGCAAAACTGTGACCTTTTTGTTAGCAAAATGCAAAGCTCTTTCAGAAAGAGCACCAATTTGGTGTTACTACTGTTTTCAGTGTATGCTGACTGAACTGTGGAGCTTCGGGATGTACACCTAAAGGAAAAAATCCTTATATTTACCAAACAGAATGGATAAGAGAAAAAATCTGGGCCAAATCACTAAGTCTTTACTTGGGCAAAACTCTTTATCTCAGTGGTATTGCTGCTCAGATAATCGTTGCATGCAGAGATTTTCATCCGATTAACAAGGTATGGAAATATACATCAGAACAAGCCAGATACACTGTCATCTAGTTTCTGATTTCAGCACTGAAAATCAGATTAGATAAAGAGTTTCTGTCACTCTGTATTATGCTTTTACATTTTCGTATAATTACAGTTGTAAAAGGCAAGAGCTTCAGAAGAGTTTCTTTAAATGCAAAAAGTTTAGCTCTTATGCCAATAGTTGAGCAATGCCTCAGTAACCAATTAAGACTGAATGACTTCACTTCAGTCAGACAGTAAGTGAACTAAACTGAACCTGTGGTCAAGTTCACATATCCCAGCCTAGACAGCAGCCAGTTTCTGTATTCCACGAATACTCACGCTTGTCACAAGCTGTCTGCATCCAGATTCTAAAGGAAATTGGTGTGCAGACTGGCTCACTCCATATTTAACGCTAGCTTCAGCAGTAATTAAAAATTAGGAGAGATCTTCAGGAAATCAATTAATTATGCATGCAAAATGCACCAACTAAATTTGGACGCACAATTAGATGACTAATCACAGTTTGAAAAGGTTGAGAATTGCAGTTGCACACTCATAAGGATGCTGGTGACCTATCCTATCCCAGATGCCTGTACTTTCCTGTTTAGAAGCTTCTTGGGTTTTTTGTTACTAAGATCTGTTAGTCAGATATTTGGCACACCTGTAACACAAGACAATGCCTGACAAACTGTTTACACTGGCAATACTAGCAAGTGTCAGCAAGAGTCCAGAAACTTCAATATCCGAATTTCTTTACTCACTAATGGGAATATCTTTATCCTCAATTTTGCAGAGTTTCAGTTCAAATCTCTCCAGAAAGTTGTGTTTGCAACAAATCAGTGTTATTAAAAAATGAACCTCCATTTGGGGTGGTATGCAGGACAGTATCAGCCCAGATTTGCGTATGAAGTTCTGGGGGCAATAAATTACGTCTGTCCTGAAACTGTTATCCCACTTCAAAATCAATGTTATTTAAAGGCAAATATCAACAAATTTGGGAATAAATTGTTACTTCTGACACTGCATGTTCTGCTGTATTTCCCAGTGTGGCATCACAACATGTTGATCTCTAGTCATTTGACAACTTTAATAAGCTACTGCCTAACCATCTGACTAGCTCATCCCAGGTTAATTCCAGTTTTATCTTTTCAGAGATCATTTAATCTTCTGATGGAAGTTCCCAATACAGTTAAATTAGATTTGCAGGAAAACTTCAGGTTTATAATATAATCAGTTCTTACCAGTTCACTCAGAGTCATTTTAAATTTTTCTGGTTTGGTTTGGTTTGGTTTGCTTTGTTTTGTTTAATCCAGAACATAGAACCATGAAGTGCTTTGTTTCTCACTGTTTAAGTGCCAGCATGAAGTGCACAACAGCTGTCATCAGCTGTTAAAGGGTTTTCATTCAGCAGATTGAAAGTACAGAACGAGGGTTCCTCAGGTCACAGAGTGAGTGATGGAGTGGATGACTAGCACTCACTTCTCCCAGTGTACACTTCAGCTTCCACTATTTTTCTATGGAAGCAATAGCTCTCTTGTATATCTGACTACAAAAAAGATTTAGTGCATGATTATAAAAGAAACCCAGAGGAACAGATTAGCCTTCTGCTTTTTTTTTTTGTAGTACTTTTTACTTCACTGTTTCTGGAATCACCTGACATAACACCTGATGTGAGTGAAATACAGTCCTGAAGGCAGACCATGTAGCTCTTTAAGAGTCTAATAAGTCACATGAAACAAAATATGACAAAGACCATCATATCTCATTCAAAAGCTGAAAAGTTTGGGTAAGAAAAATGAAATCTTTGAGATTCACCATTTAGACATTAATATTGGTAGAAAGTATTTCCCGTGAGAGATATCACAGTGGTGTGGTCAGGTTTGCCATTTTTATGGCCTTTCCCTCCTTCCCATCAAAAGAGAGATATATTAAGAATATAGGCCAAATTCCCATGCTGTCATCTACAATAAGTAATATTTTACTCTGCAAGTAATCTTTACTAATCGTATTCTCTTGAATGGAACAATTTGGAAATAAAATATCAGTCAAGTCAGTCGGAACCTTTCCCTCTCTTTAGATGGAATAATATTTCTGCAAGATCAGAGTTAACAAGATCAGAAAATTCCTTGGAGATGCCCCTGCAACTAATGTCCTATCAGAAATATGACAAGTTAAACTATCTTCTCCACCTAGAGAATTTCATGACCCTCCCAAGTATGTAGGACAATAAAAAGTAGGAGTAAATTGAATAGGAACATGAAGCTGATATTTGAAGTTGTTATAGACAGGATATCCTGAATCCAAATACAAAGGCTATGTTATGATACATTTTCTCAGGCTGGATGGTGTCTCCCTTGGGAAGTATTCCTATTTCTCTCATACTACTAAACATATCAAATAATAGCAAATCCTGTCCAATTCGTCTTCCATCTAGAAACTGAGAACAGTGACTTCAGACACAACATTGTGTTAATCAAAGCCATTTATGTACCATATGTGAGTCACACTGGTATTGTGATGACCTACAAATATGACCGAAGGCCCACATCTGTCTCATGTACATGGTATGCTGCTCTCCAAGTATTTCCATCTAATAAAGTTCAATTAGATAAGGCAGATAAGGTACAGTTCTCTAAAATAAGGTGGATAGAGTTTATTCACAAAATCAATGCCTCTGATGCTTTCTTTAAGAACTTTCCATACACTAGGAAATGTATTTTCATACTTTTTTTTTTTTTTTTTTTTTTTTACATTAACTGAGAAAAGTTTCAAACAATTTGGTTTTGTTATTCAGTCCACTATAATCACTTTGATTTTACTGGTAGCCAGAGCAATAGTGGCCTGAAGTACATCTGAAAAAGCAGACTTCAGTACTTCCTTCTCCTGTATTCTGTGTGAGTGGAGACTTCCTCTCTGCACAGTCTTGGCAATGCCACTTCAGCACTGATTTAAGCTGCAGAGCAAGAGTTTCACCAGTGAGTGACAAGTGAGCTCCTCTAGCACTCTTCTGAGATGTACATGTTGTTAATGTACTTATACACCTCAGATGCACTACTAGTAAAAAAGAAAGTCAGCTTATACTTCTGACAAGGTCACAGAACAAAGTAGTCTCAGACCATAAGAGGTAGAGATGCAGTGAAAACTACTTCTAATAGGGATTAGAGTGCTTTAAGTGTTTTCTTATACTTTCATTCTTCATAAAAGCATATTTTACAATCCTAACTCAAAAACTTAACATATCTTATGTAATTATTATTAAAGACCACTACCACAAACATATTTATCACTTTATCAAGAGAGAATATTCAAGACATGATGAAAGGAACAGGATATCAAGTAACACCTAAAAATATTGTATAACACTACTAAAAGACAAATATTAGCATAATGTGTACTTAAAAATGTAATTTCAAAACCCTTGGGTTTTCTTAGTTTCTAAACAAGAATATGTCCAACACATTTTCTTGGAATACACAAACAATTCATACTATGTCTTAATGTTGTAAATGAAATCTTTGTGCAGCACTAGCAGTGCCACCACTGGCTGTCTCTGATATGTTATTCTTTCTAAATTAAGTTGTTGTTACAGCATGCTATCCAATAATAAATGAACAACAGAGCTAGACAGCCCCAGTGCAGCCCACAAGTCATTGTCTTAACAGTGCACATATAGCTAGTTTCTTCATATGTGTTAGCTTATATATGTATATTCTTTTCAGGGTTTAAAACTGTTCAAATTTTGGTGAGTAGAAGCTATACGACAACTGAAGAGAAGAAAAAAAGAAAAAAAACCCAACAACTAAAAAAGCAGGATACCAGGTGGCAGTCTTGTTGTTGCATTTATCTTATAAGTAATGTGTCAATTTTTCCATAACAAGCACATCCGGTATTGTGTGTGTCCACTCAGTCATTGATGGAATTTCTGTGCTTTTCCAATTTCTCACAATGACACTTTTCAATGCCATGATCACAGCTGAGAGCAGAGGTCACTACACTGCCTCCTGGTCAGCAATTTCAGGCATAGAAAAATAAAAGATGTGTCAATTTGTGTTTGGTTGTTTTGGGAAGCAGGGGTTTCTTTTTTATTCGTTTTAGTCTTAATGACAGACTTTCTGGATGAAGCCATTCACCACTCATTCTTCTTCCTTTCAAACAATGTGTGATACAATTATATTTAGTTTTCTGATGTTAACTTGATATGCTCTACAGTTTCTTTTGTGTGTTTAGTTCTAAAAGGATGATGACATAAATAACACGCCATTTTAATTTGTTATTTGCAGCGTTAAGAAAGACAATACTTCTGTTACACCTTACCTAGGATTGTGAAATGAGTCTCTCAAATACAATTGGAAAAAAAAAATAGAAAAAAAATTGGAGGTTCCCCTGTGTTCAGCGGCAGTTAAGAGACAAATCACAATATAAATGCTGGTTATGTCCATGGAGATTTTTTCCATATATAAATAAGAAAAGCTACCTCTGATATGCATTCTTTTATCTTTCCTATTCCTCCTAGGTTTACAGCACTTTGTCTTTGCTACATAGCTTATAGTTAACAAAATGAACTAACTCTGTCTCCCAATTGAGACTATCAGCTTCCTCATCTAAACAGACACAAAGCGACACTTTAGAGAGCCTCTGCTACTTCATTTCATAGTCCTGAGCTTATAATAAACACCTAGAAAAGTACATTTTTATGACAGAAATGCTGTTTAAATCCAGACCTTTCCTACAGCCCAGTGCTAGACCCTAAAAGTTAAAAGTTTATAGTGACAACGGACGCTCTGAGATTCACAAAGTACTTTGATTCACTGTAGAGTCATGTTTCATATTCACAGACTGATAATAGAAAGAAAATCCAGAAACAACCCAATGTTATCCCAGCAGTGTTTTCTAAACTGTTTCTAGAGCCAGCCCATGCTATGATAAGGCAAATTCAGAAAACTCTGACAGGTAAATCTCACAGAAATACTCTATCCATGTTAATATCTTAATATTTTTGAAACTCATTACATGGAGTATAAAATTAATTTGCATTAAAACACATTTTGCTTCATAAGATGTGCTAAACACTGATTAGAGGCCCAAATGAAAACAAAAGAAAATAAAAGTAACAAGAAGGGAATATGAACAGAAAGCAAACTGAACAAGGAACCCGAGTGAGGGGGGAATGGCTGACCCTCACTTATACCTGGCATGATGTCTATGCTATAGAATACTCTGGCCAGTTTAGATTGACGATTCTGGCTGTGCCCCTCACAAGTTTTTGCACCTGCACATCAGCAAAATTTGGGGAACTGCAAGAAGTCCTTGACCATTCAGCATCAACCAACAACAGCAGCGTCCTGTCACCATTTTTCACATACTAAATCCAAAACACAGGAGCTGCTGAAGACAAAACTAGCTCCGTCCTGGCTGAAACCAGGACATACTCCTTCCTTGGTTTCAAGTAAAGGTTATTCCCTAAATGTGAGAAATGAATAACATAAATATTATTTACCACACTTTTTTGCCTTCTTACTCTTGCTTAGGCTGAGAAAATGAAGTTTAAAAATATGCCCATACAAACCAGCATTTTATACATACTTCTCCTGTCTCCTTTCAATACAAAATGTTTATCTGAACTTCTTTAGCAGCCACAAAACCTGAATTATTTTACCACTAGGAAGAGAGAGGATAAAATATTTTCTTATGAGAGTTGTATTCATCAACAGGTACATGAAATATCATTAAGTTCCTACCACAGTATCTTCTTTCATTTCCCTTACATATGAAAGCCCAATAAATATATCTAAAAAACAACTCTCGGTTATTTTCACTTCAGGTCTTTCCATGCTAGCCTGGCTGGAATGAAATAAAGCCCTCAGAACAGCCATTAATGTTTTGTGGATCTATTGTTCTTCATTCAATAGCGTTCATGAAAGAAGTGTGAAACAGACAGATGTTCTTCAAAGCCAAACTTTTTTCTTTCCATAGCGAATGATCCTTTTGCCTCCCTCCCCCACTCACCAGTACAAACACAAAATACAAGACTCATCCTGAACATGAGAGGTTCTTGCCCGTCATGGAAAAATAAAGAAAGAAGTAGATAAATAAATTAATAAATTACATTCTTACTGGAATATAAGAAATATAAGAAAATGGAAGAGACAGGTTGGAAACACAGTTAGACTTCAGTTGAAAGCAGCAAAAAGCAAGGCAAGTCCCAGACCTGTCACTAGCTGTGGTAATGCGGGGAAAGCATCTTTTAGGCTATTAAAGTATCAATATCAGCAGAGAGCCATAGCAAAGCAGTTCATTCAGCTCTTTTAGGATAATTGTCTCTTATAAGAACTGAAGCAAGAACGCAAAGAACTGAAGTATGAGAATGCAAAGAAAATGTGACATACCACAGTAGAGCAGGGAATAGTGTTTACAAACACTTAAAACACATAGACCAATGCCTCTGTTGAAGAGACATAAGAAGTACACCAGATTTTTCTTTAACAATAGACATAAATTTCTCTGCTAGAAAACACAATAGCAGTTTATTACTTTAAAAAAACCTTAAGTTATGTCTGGCCTAAATGCTATTCATTGATCTTGCCAACTGTAATATTTTTGGCCAGATACTGAAGTATTACAAGCAGTGTGGGATTAGTAGTGTCTGTTCAGTGAATCCAGAATGGTTTCCTTGCTGATACAGATTTCACAGTGAACATTTTCAGTCTGTAACATAAACAAATATAAGAGTAATTTCATGTGAATGAAAAGGGTCTCCTCTGGGGAAAAGGCTACTGTCTTTTTTTTTCTTTTTTCTTCTTTTTTTTTTTTTTTTTTTAATACAGTGAGGGAACACATTTAAGGTCACATAATTTTTACTCCAAAATCTGAAGTGCTCAGGATGCTTAATACTTGTGTTATTCCATCAGAAAGTTAAGAAAGGACAGATTTCTGAGAACTCATCTCACAAATGTCCTCAAAGATCTTTCTCCAGATGACTGTCTTGTTATAACTGCAGTGATTTGCCATGGTATATTAAATATTCTTTTATTTAATGTTTTAGATAGATGTAGCAAAACAGTTAAAAAAACCCCGCAAAACCAGGGTAATAAACCAAGGCAACTCCATTTGCTTCCTCTCAGAGGCATGCTAATGTAATTTTTGCTTAGGTGTTCATACGGCTACAAGTTAGCTCCTCTGTTGTCACCTGGTGCTGACTGTCAAACCATGAACTTCCAGACAAACCCTGCCTAAATCCTTTTTTTTTTTTTTTTCCTTTCCAAGAGTTTTTCTCCTTAGTGTTTAGAGTCAGACATAGCAACCAAATGAAACTCATATTCAAGTTAATAAACTCTAAAGTGTGATCACAGTAGATAATTCCAGTAGCTTGCTGTGGCATGATTTATGCCATTTCACTACTTCATTCTTCCAGGCTCAAAATGCATATTATCTTTCATATCAATAAGATTAGGAACACCAAAGATCCACCTGAGCATTACACTGTGTTATTAGCAGGTATGCTTTCAAAGTGCTGAGCTCAGTTACTTAGCAGTAACAGCTTCAAAAACTTGCACACAGTATCACCCCAACACCGATGCCCTCACCCAAGAGAAATAACCCTCCCTTCTCTTCCCTCCCTCGTTCAGTGTTACGCTTCCTAAGCAACATCTATGGACAGATTCTTTGGTCCTTGAATTTCTAACTTAAGCCTTTACTTCCCCATAGTCGGGGAGTGAATGTAGAAGTACTCTGTATGCATGTACTTCCTTGTAGCTTATTAATGGCAGCATTTTTTCTTCTTAATATTCTGCCCATGTTCCTGTTCACAGGAAGGCTGAATGATGTAGACTGTTTCTTGAAATCTTTGCCTTGATGATTTTTGCTTCCTTTATCCACGTCAGCATGAGGTACAATCAAGAAATAAAAGCCTATTTTTGAGATACTGATAGGAACAGCAGAGTGCTTTCCTCCTCACCCCTCCCCTACACTCCCTTTCATTTTTACAGCAAATGATAATTTTTCTGTAGGGCTTTCTTTGGGAATCAGATTGATTTCGTCTTCCTGTTCAGTGCTCGTCTGTAAATCCTACCAAAGGGAAGTCTGCATACAAGTCATCTTCTTCTGAAAGTCCGTTTCCACTCTTCATGCTTTTTGCAGATATTTGCTCTACAGCTTCTCTTCCCCCCGCCCACCCCATCCCCTAAATTCTGAACCTTTTTATGTTTCTATAATAACAGAAGCTAACAGAATACTTGGTAATAATGCCACATACATCAAACTTTCTGCAATGACCCACATTTTTTTTCTTCTTTTTCATTGAAAAGTGAGCAGAGAGGC
>JMFS01131444.1:0-18532 GCA_000699545.1 Podiceps cristatus | reverse complement strand
TTCGGCGGTGCGCGGAGCGCTTCGCACGCCTGGGTGGCCTTGTGGGCACCGTTCCCTCCGGGGACGGGCGGCTCTGCGGCAGGGCCCCGCCGGAATCGGGCACTTCCTCTGGTGCCGGTGTTGCACAGCAGCGGGGGAAGCTCCGCGGTGTTCTGAGAGAGATGTGGTTGTGCAAAATCCCCAAAGGCGACTGAGGGGAGGGAGCGTGCCTCAGCCAGGGCTGCCCATAGCGGGAAGGGAGCGTGTGGTGGGAAAGCCTTTGCCAGCCACAGCTGTCACGGAGCGCGAGGTGAATTATTTTCAAGCAACTGTTTTCATTATGCCGGTTGTCATGTCAGTGTGCCATTGTGAATGGCTTTTATCTCGTGCCAAGATTTGTATTAAATACATCGTCAGCTTTCTTCATATACAAATAGCACTAATTTTCTCCAGGTCGGTAAGGTATGCAAATAAATTATCTAAATGTTTGAAACATTTCTCGTGCACCATTAAATGGATGTCAAACTCTGATGATGCATTAGTGACACTGCAACAAACTGTTTGGGTTTTTGTTTGTTTGTTTATTTTTTAACTTCCTGCTGCTCTTTGACATTTTGTGCAACAGAGAAACATCTATGAAATTGCATGTGGAACTGCATTAGTGTTTGGGTTGGGCTGAAAAATGAAGTAGAATAATTATTATTTGGATCAGTTTCACATCCTGTTTCACCATATTCACCATATTCACCATATGACTGCAGCAAACAGTTGAAGAACAGGGAAAAATGTCTCTTTTTTTGGTCAAAGCGGTGTTAGCATAAATGTGTGGCAGACTGGCCTAAAATTCAACTAAACTAGCTATTAGAATATTTAAAACACATAATTTATATATGTTGCTGGCTGCAAAGGAAATGCAAATAAGAAACCAGCGTACTGTGCTAATTATTTAAGTTATATTTGCTTGATGTTGTAAGGTGTTGGCAACAAAGACAAGAATTTCTTTATAATCTGTGCCTGAGTCAGATAACGTGCTCAATGGCTGAGGGGAGCACAGAGTAGCTACATTGTGCTGCATCATTTTTGATTTCTGCATCATAAAATATATTAAATAAATTTACATTTTTCTATCAGTACAAAAGCCATGGCTTTTTGGGTGTATTCCTTGAGCTTTCACAGTTCCCAGCTCTCATTTGAGGCCGATGTTAATCCTCCAAGAGTTAGTGTAAATATAGAGGGTGTTTTGTGATTGGATTTTGATTATTCTCACCTAACTAATCTGTTCCATTAGGAACAGATTTCAGACAATAATGTGTTACTGGTTTTCTGTGGAATCACCTACTGCATTTCATAGGTACAAGTTAAATCTAAAAAGTGTAGTAGTCTTCTCACTTGAGACCCGTTGCACCAAAAACCTCAAGCATTCTGAATTTTTAATGTATCTGTGTGGTCTCCAATTGGTATCCAAAATACCTTGTGAAGATGGGTGACAAAGTTAGCTGAAAAGCATATGAAAAATAAGAACAAAGACATAGTATTAATAGCTTACCATTGAAAACAGCTTAAGGCTAGGCAGGTATTTGAGGGTTGTAACATAAAAGTATTTAATAGATGCTTACTGCTTATACTTAGTTTATTTTCAACTAAAATAATACTTTTTTTCCTGTAGGTAATATATCCTCCACATTCAAAACTCACGGATAAAGAGGTAGGTCATGGTTCCTATGTAAGTACGTAATTTGGTTTTATTTTACTAATTTCAGGAAATAAAATGTCTCTCTCTTCTTTTCCCCATGCTTCAGAAAACCAATATTTGCTATTTGTCTTTTCCAGATTCTAATTCAGGTAAGTGCTTCCTTCACTCTGTAGTCATCTATTGTTGGACTGAGCTATGTTATAAAGATAGAATTTGACTGTGTATGCTAATGGTTTTAGGTTAACTACTTAGATGTCTATCTTAATATTACAATACAGAAATGTTTCAAATAAGATTAAATATAAAACTGTAATTGTCTGTATTGCAGTAAGGTCTGAGAATTTTATTTTATGTAAGTGAAATACCAGGAATGTGAATGTATAAGACCTTCCTGATGACACGCATGCAGATGTTTTAGAATACTTTGCAAGTAAAGAAAGAACATCTTAATCTCGCTTTTAAACAAAATAATAATATTGTCATTGTAAAGAGAAGTGTAGACACAGAATTTGAAGAGTTTAATAAAGCAAATGGAAGGGATAAGGAACCCTTTCTCATAAAGGAGTAAATGTATATTTTCTAAATTCATAATAGTGAAACTGACTTCTAAATTCAAAGGCATTTAGAAAGAACAGTTCTGAAGAGAAAACCTAGACTGTTTATTCTAGACATCTTTTTTCTTGATGCTTCTGCTATGTGTGGTCCTGCTTGCTGATTTCTTCTTTAATCTAAACTTCTACTGTTCTCCTGCCAAAGAGAAATTGGAGGCATGTGATTGATGACTTTTACCACCTGCAAAAAGATATTGCAGAAGTACAGACACTTCCTTTCACACTTTTTTCTTTCCAAAGTCAAAACCTGTAGTAACAGACTTGTCCCTTTAACTGCTCTTACTCTGTTCTTTTGGTTGCTCTGCAGCGTAATAACAATCATATGGGGTGATCCAGATGCGTGCTTTTAATATGTGTGTGAGCTCTCTCTTACATAATTTTACTAAAACTCTTGGCTAATTTTCCCCCTATGTCTTAATGTCATTAAAATTAAGATAATTCCTCTGTTTTTTATTTCTTGTATGGAAATAGAGGGAGAGGTGCTTTCTATTATTGGAAGAGAAGATGAGTTAACTGTATCTTCTTATTAATCTCATTTGTTAATGGTTATAAATCTGTACAGCCTTCAAGGTACAAAATAATGCATTAGGAACAAAAGCTGTTTGTTCTTTTTTTGTTATTTATTTTCCAAATAAGAGTGGTAACAAAGTTATTTTAGGCAGAATAGGTATATGTAAAGAGAGTTACTTTCAACGGGAAAAAATTCCAGCTCTTTTCTTTTTTATAATGTCCTTATTAAGAACCTGTAGGGTCTTGATTGTTTTTGGTATGCTGAAGTTTCAAATTCTGCAGAGGGATTACACAGGTAAATCCTGCTTTATAGAAATCAGCTGGAAGTGTATGCTATCTGTTATGTCTTATTTTTTCATTGTAGGCTGTAATATAAAAAGAAAAGCTTTGTGTAATATAGCAGTGAAGGAAATTACTAGCTTCTAGCTAAAGTTGAGGTCAGTCTTCCCAAGGTATTCATGGCTAAAAAGATGAATTCAACTTTTCTTTTTTCTTTTACAACTACGAATAGATACCATTCTAGGACTTGCAGTGGCTATGAATTTAGGGGGAAAAACAGATTTAATCAGATACTAGATCATGACACTTTTAGTGGTTTTAAGCAAAGTTTTCTATTACAGTTATATTTAAAATAATGCTTTTGCCTTTTCTGCATGGATAGTTGAAGAAAGAATAGGCATTTACCAATCTTCTCGAAAAATACATACCAGAAGAGCTTGTTAAATAAGAAGTTGTCATATTCTGAATGATCAAGGGTAATTTACTTTCAGGTCTTCTGTGTATAACTTATAATAGCTTTCTTTTGCTTGGGATGAAGGGAACTAGCTACGAAAACTTGGAGCAAATGTTTAGTGCTTTGTGATTGGCAGGTACTGTGTTTTTCTTACTATGATTGAATCCATATTGCTAAGCATTTGCTTTAGTTACCTGTTTGAATTGGATGGTTATCCCATCATACAGTGTTTTGCTACTTTCCGTTTTGTCTTGATGCATTTTGGGTTTCTTGCTGCAACTTCAAGGGGTTCTAAGACACAGACCTGAATGCTTGCTCTGAACATGCCAGCATTAATCGATGCTGGCAGTTGCACAGCCAGTGAATTTGACTGAGGGTTTGGGCTGTCTGTGGTTGCTGTAGCACTATGCACATGGCTGAAAGAGAAGAAGATTAAATTGATCTTTGAAGGCTGAAGAATAGTTACCTGGAGAATGGACCTCTGCCTTACTGTTAGTCAGTTAGCACTGGCTGATGTAAGACAGGACAGCTGTGAAAAGTTCAAATGATCAGTAGTGACTTCATGATTTTTTTTTTTTTCCTGGAGATCTTTACAAGTTATTTCCAAAAGCTGTAAGAGCAGAACACTAATGAAGAAGTTAGATTCAGTATGGAGAGGCACATGTCCTTTGCAAGCTGGAAACCTACAGCTATAGCAGTAGCTATAGGTTTAGTAGTAGATTGGTTTTTGTCATCACTTACATGAATCGTTACATTGTCACAGTGAAGACAGTCTGCTCAGGGTAGGTTGGCAATACTCAGGAGTTTGTCTTTCAAGTGATTCGTATTTAACAACACTGCATTTCTTTTACAGATTTGCTAGGATGAGTAATGTACCTATGAGTTCTTAAGATTCTAGCAGTCCCCTTATCACTGTTCCCGTGAACAGCATATTCTGTTCAGCTTGTATGGCTTCTACTTGAACTTGGGTTTGGGAGCTTTTTATCTTTCGACAGCAGACAACATTTGTAATGGTGAGAACACAGCCATGAGCGTATTAGTGATACAAGTTCTGATACTGCAGTTCTCCTGTTCTACCCAGAGAAAGTTTCTTTAATACCTGATGCAAACTTAGCTCAAATTTATTTTCAGATTGCAAATAGTCAATATACTTAGTTACATTTTTTGTTTCAGAAATTAATTTTGATAGAAATGAAGGGAAACTTCACTCCTTGGGAGTATTATGGGGAAGTGATACTCAGTTTCACTCAGTTTTCTGCGGTCAGTTTTGCAGTTTTCAAAAATGCTGAGTCCTAGGCCTGCTCTGACTTACGTATGAACTGTTCAGTGTCAAAAAAAGGTTAAGTGCAGTCATTCAACGGAGGAATGACGCGGTTAAGATGATCAGAACTATACGGCAGACCAATAAAATGTGTAATAACAGTAGGAGGACAGAGGTGTTTAAGGACATGACAGTCTAATAATTAAACTCACTGTAAGGCAGTGACTTTTTTTTTTCTTGTTGAAGGTTGGCTATTTATTGGTGCCAAAGATGCCACTTATAAAAATATAAATGGTCACAATAGCAGGGCACAGTAGCAGTGCAAGATAAATGAACCAAAACTATTTTACTTCTTTAGCTGTAGACAAGTCCTCATGTTAAACAAGGCCCAAACTCAGAATACTGTCTCCTTGTTGTTTATCTCTTCCCCATGTGTAGGTTGTCTTGGGGACACACAGTTTTGTTTCAGATTTCGACGGTCTCCTGGAAGGAAAGTCTCATTGTGTTGTTTCCTGGACCAATTGGATAGAGATCTACCAGTTTACTTAAAGGTTGGAAATAAGGAAAAAAATGAAGTTAATTTCTTTTGGGTAATGTTAATTTATGGGTCTTCACGCTTAAATTAAATGCTTGAAAAACAAAATCTCTGAACTGGATGTGCTGAAAGGCAAAGCTCAGCAAATGTGGGTTTTGTTCGGTTTTTGGTTTGTTTTTGTAGCATGTCATTATCATAATAATTAATAATTAGTTCCATTAACTATTCTTTTGAGTTTTATATGGATTTTGGACTGCAAGAAATTAAGTTGAAGACCAGACCTATTTTGTTATTGACTAGAAACCTGCAGATCAAATTGTAGAAAACATTACCTTTTTGGAAATCTGAAGTGCTTTATAACTTAAAAGTTGAGATGTCTCTCTCTGTTTCCACCCTTCATTTTTTGAAGATGGAGCAGTTATCCAAAAGAGGTAGTGGCCAGAAAGTTGTTCTCAGCATGTCCTTATGGAATATCGAGGCCTTTAACTATGCCAGTGGGAGTCTCATTCTCCAACTCAATTTAGATCTGATTATGTGGCAAATACTTAAATTCCTGTTTGTAGGAAGAATGAAGCTAATGTTTTGTCTTTGAAATGGGAGAACATGCTTCCTTAATATTCCAAGAATCGAGTATAAAACTAATACATTGAAAGACTAGTTTTAAACTTCTGAAGTCAGGGCTTTAAGGTTTTTAAATGCTAAGATCTTTTTAGTGCTACTTTGCAAAATTATGAGTGTTGATTTATTCCTCATGAAATTAATTCTGGTTTAGAAATAGAAAGCCCAGCTGTTTTCACACACTGGTGTTTTCTCTTTGAAGTATGTATTAAAAAAAAAAAATCCAGTATACAGACTAATCCTTGTATTTTATCATATATAATCAACTTCAGAGCTTGCAGGGAAATGAGCTTTTAAAATGTATATTGAATGCTTCAGAATGAAGGACAGTATTAGGTTGCTGTATTGAATTCTTTCCCTTATTTTGCAGAAAGATCCAGCATATTACTATGGCTATGTGTATTTCAGACAAGTTCGAGACAAATCATTAAAAAGAGGCTATTTCCAGAAGGTAATTTGAATTATTTTAGGGAAATATTAAATCAGAAATCAATTATTTTTTCAATTACCTCAGAGAGCAGAAAGAGTATCTTGCTCTCTGAACTAAATTCATTGTTGATTTATAGTAAATTGGTCTAATTTTACATCAGCTATGCTATGTTCCAGCTGTCAGAACAGAATTTTTTTTTTGTGTTAAAACCAAAAAATTTGAAACTTTGAGGAGTTGTTTGTTCGCAGTTGCCTGTAGTCAAATGTGTGATTGGCTTGCGTGTGTGAGAAAAATCACACTTGATGTTCTCTGAGCATAACCAGTAGAACTGCAATAGAACTGAGAGAAAGAGTTAACTTAAAATCATATTTTTGTTTTATTATTCTATATTCCAGTCACTGGTCCTCGTCAGCAAGCTACCTTATGTCCATCTCTTTCGCACCATGCTTAAGCAAATAGCACCAGAATATTTTGAAAAAAGTGAAGCTTTCCTGGAAGCAGGTAGTGGTATTGTTATGTTCTTCCGGAAGAGCTCTTACAATATCATGTACTACTTTTGGAGAAATAACGAAAACCACTGTCACATTTTAGTTTGCATTTCTGTCTTCTTGCAGGGTAGAGCGTTGAAACTTTAGCAAACTAGCCTGATTTCTGGATTGTTGAATGGAGCTAGTCTAATTTTGGATCCTCCATGGGAGATTTGAAGCTCCCCCCCTAAAAAACATCTAGGATTTTGTCATATGTTTCAGGACCAGCTGTTCAGCACAAGTAGCTGATGGCAACCCTTAGTTTGCACTCTTCACAAATTGAGACCTTTTGGGTATTCTGACAGCTTCCATTAAGCAACTGTACAAATGTCATCTGGCTTGGGGGGTGGTTGTGGGTTGTTGGTTTTTTGTTTGCTTGGTTGGTTAGGGTTTTTTGTTTGTTGTTTGTTTGTTTTACCAAAGAGGAAAAGCAACAGAGTAGCACTGATAACAGGTGCTTCAGCCTTACTGTAGAAGAGACAGAGAGGGCCAAATGGGAAAGTAATTTGCAATTTGCCTGGAAGTGCTGTGTTCTCTTGTACTGTGTCTGCCCTGTACAACATCCGTGTCTTTTGTGCTTTCACTGAGCTGCAATTTGTGGAAACAATTCTTGATGAAGGAATTGTATTTTTTAATCACCTGTAGATAAACGGGTTTTTTTTTTTTTGACAGGTTGTATTACAAACAAAATAAGCTCTGCAGAAACCACTGGAATTAGTAATGATACTCAGAATTGTTTACAACAAATGCTGAAGGACTTTATAGCCAAGCTGGAAAACTAGCTTTTCCCTCAGCTACTTGTGTTTATCTGTTCTACAGTAGCTAATGTACATAAATGTGCGTGTTCTTTTCAAAGTTTCTTAATATGTACTTCCGTGCTTTCTCATATAACATTCCTTCAACTAATTGCGAGACTAGTTGCTACAAAAAATGGAAGATGATAATGTTTTCTTGAAATTAAAGCCTTTATAGTTCTAACAAAATGATACATTAAGAATGTCAAAAAGGCTGCAAAACTTCTTTAGAGTATACAGTGAGTGATCAAAAGGTGAGAACAACTGTTGTGGGCTATCAGCACTAATTTAAAATTGCAGTGTGCACAAAAGTGACTACAATATCATGGGTTATGGCATACATAAACTAGTTCTAAACTATACTTTCTTTTCTATAAGTTTGTAGTGATGTTGATCACTGGCCACCACCAATTCCAGGGAAAATACTGCATTTGCCTATTATGGGTATTATAATGAAGGTAAATACTCCTGTACTTATTTTTCTCTGAGAGTGTTTTCCCCTCCATTTACTGTATAGGTAGTCACAGTATTCTGCCTTGTTTTTAGTGTCTCATACTTCAAAACAGGAATAGGTATATACTGCACTCAAAGTGAAGGTCCAGGAGATTCGGATTAGGTTCCTTGATTGGGGGTGGGAGGGGGGGATATCTTTTGTGGTGCGTAGGGTAACGTAATTTTTGTAGATATGAAAAAAGGAGGTTTTTCAGTACAACTACTAATTGCAATGTCTATATTATCCTTCTGGAATATGCATTCTAGGAATATGCGTACTGGGAAGTAACACTTCAGAATACTGAGAATTAAGTTCCAGTCAAACAGATTAAATATATTGATGAAAATCATTCTTGTTCCTGAAGTTTGACAAGTAAAAACCTTTTTTGGCCCACACACCAGAGATTAATTTCTTGGTCTGTTGATAATTTTCTATGAAAATGAAACATGTCTGAAAAAGGTATCGTATCTAGTGTGTTGGGAGGAACAGTGGAGGTTAAATGATGGCTACGAACTGGGCCTCTGGGAGCCATAGCATCTTCATATGAAATGCAATTAAATGGATTTGATGGATCCAGAGGTTACAGTCGGAAGTACATTCTTAGCAGATACTCTCAAGTTTACGTCTAGATGCATGTGCATCACCAGGGAGAGAAAGGAGACATTTCTGAAGCTGTTCTAAAAGCACAAGTTTAATAAAGCGGTGTTCTGGATGCTGTGTGGTAATGGTGAGTGTCAGATGTATCTCGTTTGGGTATTGCCTGCATTTATCTCATCAGTAATTCTTATCCATGAGAGCTGAAATTGCCTTCCTAAACTGACTGAAGCCAGAATTACCATATTCTGTGGTATTTTCCCTAGGTTTTTCATGCTGTTTGGGCAGTCAGTTTTAATTGTTTTGTATAAATTACATCCATTTGTGCAGACCAGCTTCCAATACGATTGAATTTGTAGTAATCAAGACTTACAGATGCAGACTGTGGGGTCAGAAAAATATACTTATGTTCAGTATATTTGGATTCTGCCTCATACTCACCAGGCCGTCTGATGGTTTAGGGAGAGCATTTTTTTCTAAAAGTAATTCTGTACCACCTTAAAACCCCATAACCTTTTTTCAGATTGTTCTTTCCAACATTTAAACATTTTTATTGAAATTACTGTAACAGTTATGACTAATGCTATAAATAGTCTTTAACTGAAGTATAATTTCCATATTCTAATATTCAATTTGAAATGTAGTACTGCATAGTATTGCATACTGATTTCTGTAGCAATGATCTGTAGCCTTCAGCTATGTTCATTGTTATGTGGATGTTCTGCAGAGTAAGTTGAGCGTCATACAGCAGTATATTCTCTTTAAAAGTTACATCTTGTCTGTAAGTCAGCATTTGAAGTCTCTGCTGAATTTGATACAAGAAAAAAAAAAAAAGTCTTTCATTTGTTTTTTTTTTCGAAGTTGCGGATTCCAACGTACCGTGACAAGCCTGGAACAACGCCAATAGTACAGAATATGCACCAGGTAGAGATTAGAAACTTCTGTTGTACATAACCCCAAGACAGAGCTAAATATCTGCCTTCATTCTTTTACTTTAAGCTTGTTTGTATAACACCTTGATAATAATGAACTGCACAGTCTTTGAAACTTTGAGTGGAGGAATCTAGAGTTGGATTCTTTGTAGAAAAAGTGTTCTAACACAGTTACCCCAAGTACTTCAGGAGAGGATTGTCTCGCTCCTGGAAGATGATAGTTGTCTGACAAAATTACTGAACTTGGACATCCTTTTAATGGGTGGAACTATCCTAAACTGTAGGGTTTTTGAAGGATGAAAACCAAATTAAAAATCTTTAGCCACAGAAGATGGATAAAAACCAAATCTGTCTGTGTCATCTTGTGCTGTGTGACTGTTGTTTAAGACAGATTCAGTATTTTGTATTATTTCTGGACTGAAAGTTGCATGTCTGTCAGTGGTGTGTGTTGGGGGAATTCTTGACTTCAGCACACAAAAATAGTTACTCGTGGAGATAATGTAATACAAACTGCAGTAGCAGAGTAGTGGTAGATCATTAGGGTATATACCATCTACTGTCTGTAAGCATTTAAGGGAAACTGTTTCATTTAATACCTAGGTATTCTGATGACTAAAACACAAGCATTGCGATGTCTTTTAGGCAGATGCTCAGATCTCCATGGCTTTACCGACTGTTCATGAAGTCGATCTTTTCAGGTAGGAGTTTAGCCTAACTTTTTCCTAGTTGTGAACTCCCAGGAGTCAAAGTTCCATAGCACATATCTCACAGCTTGCGAGCTAATGTTTATCAGTATTGTTTTCAATATTTTTTTCCTGTAAAGCTGGCTAAAAACAATTCAGACAACATGCAGGCTGAAATTGCAATAAACACACAAATTCATTAAATGTTCCATTTTACAAAAATATATTTTTCAAATTACTATTAAATGCTACTGCAAATTTCCTTTTTATCCAGTTCTTAATCGAATACATACTTCTTTTGGTTAAGTGTATTAAAATACCTCAATCTGTTTTTAGGTGTTTCTGTCCAGTGTTCTTTCACATTCAGATGCTTTGGGAACTAGTACTGCTAGGAGAACCACTTGTCGTGATGGCACCGTCACCATCAGAATCTTCAGAAACGGTGTTGGCACTTATTAGGTAAATGTAGTGGAGCTTCCTAACTAACAACTGAGTGAGTCATCGTAGACTGCAGCTGAGTGCAACTTCATTTGACCCGAATATAACAAAGCATTACAAATTTTAGATTTGCTTGTTTCTTCCTTGAAATTTTGCACTGTATACATACAGCAAGCTTATTCTCTTTCTACCTTGCAGTTGTATTTCACCATTGAAGTACTGCAGTGATTTCAGGCCGTACTTCACCATACATGACAGTGAATTCAAAGAATATACAACTCGCACGCAAGCCCCGTAAGTAAATAAAACTTTTTTGTGAAGGTGTTGTTCAAAGCCATTCATAACCATAAGTCCGTTTTAAGATACTGCTTCACTATTCTGAATTTCTATCATCAAGAGAATTACATTTGGACTCCTTGTTTATAATTAGCTGGTTGAAGTTTTTACTCCAGTTAGATAGGATAAATAAGTTATGAAACAGTATCATAATTAAACTACATTTGAGCTTCATAGGCTACTTGTGTACAGAATAAGTAAAACTGCAAATATGAAAGCAAGAAAAGTTCTATTTTTCAGTAGTGGTTTGTCTATGCAACACCAGCTCCGTAGTAGCTCCTTGGGATAGCGTTCTGTAATTGCTTTGGTTTTTAAGCAATTACCAAAGTGACTTCTAGAATTCAGCATCCATACAGCTGTTCTGTAAAGTTAATCCAGTCAGTGTCCTAGTTTAGACAATAATTTAAGTAGTAAATATCTCTTCACTGAATTTGTTGGAAAAATGTTGTAAATAATTCAGAAATTACGTTTCTTTTTTTTAAGAGCATGAGTCTACAAAATTCTGTTTAAAACTGCTTTAAGGACACACTTTTCCCCCCTTTTTTTTTTTTTTAATCCAGCTTTTATTTTGAGAACATACACCTCCAGTATGTCTTCAATATTTTTTACTATGTGTTGTTTAAATGCAGCTTGATTTGGAATTGAATGCATTTGTTAGATTTACTGGTCTCTTTATAAACAAATTTTTCCTTATGTCTGAACAGACAGTGGTGGTTGTGTTGGGTTTTTTGTCTGTTTCACTGGTGCTTGTTTTGTTTTGTTTTTACTGTATTTTTCCTCTCAATGAAAGTGTTGCCAGAGATACAGCAGTGGAAAAACATACAAACATAGACATTATGTTTTAGATTGTATTCCATGGGAATGGTCATGCAGTATGTAATTTAGTTTCTAAAAATAATGCCAGGAAGAATTTGGTTAAACTTTAATAACCCATGTTTAAAAACTGCATCTGCTCCTCTATAGCAAAATAGAAAGGTTGTTCAGTTACCTTGGCATGTTAGTATTTGAAATAGAGCTGGAATTGCTTTGGCTTTCTTATGGGGGGGGGGAATGGAAATAAGCTTTTAAAGAGGTGGCTCTGAGAATGGGAAGAATCCAGATGATCTACATTCAGTGTATTTTATTACCTTTAGCGAGGGGGGAGCAAGGGGGTAATTTTCATCTTGATGTTTCGATTTAACATGCCTTTTCAGAAATTACTTCAGTGGTTTAAAATCAGAACTGGTTCTGATAAATATGATGGATTAAGGCTCGTAAAAGTGACCAAGTACCTTACCATGTCAGCATATCACCAGTAGCAGCAAAGCAAGATTCCTCATGAATTACTATTACTATACTATTACTAGAATTACTATTTTTCTGTGTGTGTAGATGAAAGCCTTACTTGACTTCAACCCTCAGTTCTTAACCCTCCAGTTAGTAAAAGAATGTAAATTTACATACATTGGTCCAAGCCAATTGTGTGCGAAACTCACTTTTTGTTCCCACAAAGGAGGCACGAGAAGATGTAATAGTTATGTTAGGCTAGACTTGATCCATTTCTAGGGAGAAGGAGAATGCATATTGTTTGGGTTCTTTTGAGCCTCAGTTTGTTTCTTATGTTGAGTCTTACGACATGACCATGAAAAGAGCCTGAGATAAAACATCACAAATTGATTTTTCAGAGTACAACAAAAGAATCTGTTGAGACCTTTTTATGGTCTTTATCATTTTGGAAGAGAGATTGTAAATCATGTACTGAAAAATCATGAACAACATTTGCAAATCCAAATGAATTTAAATCAATAATGCAAATGTGTTTAACAGGATTATAGAAACAGCAAAAAATAATGAAACTGAATTCTAATGAATGGGGAAAAATATATAATATCTGGAATAAAATGTTTTCAAGTGAACATACTTGAACAGCAGTAGGACTTGGAAGAAGTGACTTTTCTGGTGAAGGTTGAGTCAGTGACAAGCAAGAAAAGACTTCTGAGAAACTGATACAGTTTGGTGCTGGAATTTGATGGAATGGCGAGATGAAATAGCTATTTCCGTAGCCGGGACATTACACTAAGTTACAGAGCTGTGTGATCAGATTTTCATCCTATCTCTGAATGCCTAATGAGTTTTTTTTGTGTGTGTGTGTATTTATAATTAGGAAGTAGGGAGAGGAATGAAAGTCAGAAATATTTGTAAGTTATCATAGAAATTGATGCTCAATTGCCATCATGATACAGCTGGAAGATTCGAATAAAAATTTAAAGAAAGATTACTTGTTGTTTTTCTCCCAACTTTGCCTTGAGAAACAAGAAACTTAAGGATGGTGTATAGAAAGTTTTAAAATTTTGGATTTTTAAAACCAATCTGAAGAAGTGATGATAACTTGTTTTTAATATGGTAGTTCCAATGAGGCTTGCAGTTATACTCTCTCTGTAGCTAACATTTGGTTGTAAAATGGATGGCAGCCACTATACTGAAAAATATATTGATATTTCATCATGTTAGTGCTATAAATCCTGAATTCTGCAGGCCTATGCTGTAGCAGCAGCCCTATGCTCTTACTGCCTCTTGTTCTCTGCCCCTATGCATCCTTCAAGCCAGATTCTAAGCACAGAGAGAAAAATCTGATAGCATTGTGCCCAAGCTCACAACCTATTAATGTGCTTGTACTTCATCACTTAATAACTGCTTTTTAAGAAAGAACACTAAAGTGTTGGAAAGGAAGTAGGATATTAAGTGTCCCTTCATAATGTCATCTGAGCAGTCACTCTACTGAGAAACCTCATACAAACAGCAGTCACATCGACATGCACATTCAAGTACTGACTGTTATAATTAAACCTCAAAAAGTAGCAATTTGTCTTTCAAGTATGGGTTAGATTTCTGCTCATTAAAAACCAACAAACAAACAAAAAATCCAAACAACACCCCCCCACCCCCCCAAAAAAACCCCCAAACAACAAACTAACAAAAAAAACCACAAAACAACGGCAAAACCCAGACAATACCCTGTTCTCATCATGGCAAATGGGCAGACTTTAGCCAAGAGCCTAAGCAGATGTCGTCACTTATTTTCCACTACCGCTTGGACTTTGATACATCTTTCTTGCTATTTTCTAAAACTTAAGAGCGCAGTATGTTTATCAAAGGTTTAAATGCAACTTAAAATGCAACTCTAAAATATAAAAGGAAAATAATTTCAGCTTAAGAATTAAAGCTTACCTTTTGTATTCATCAAGACAGAAGCTCTTACTGTCATATTCTAAACATTGTCATCATTTTTCTAGACCACCTGTCATTCTAGGAGTGACAAATCCTTTTTTTGCTAAAACACTTCAGCACTGGCCTCACATTATCCGAATTGGAGATATTAAACTTCCAGGTAAAGTACAAATATCTTCTACAATTCTGTGCAACAAGGTCTAACTGTGCGCTTATTTATTTACAAATGTGTAAATTAGTTCAATTAGTTTAATACTAAAGAAATCCTCATGGATGTAAATCTCTGAAGTGAAATTAAGCTCATTAGTAATAATGGTTTACCTTTCACATAATCCTGGTTTTGTGTCTCTACCAATAAGGTATTAAAATGAGAAACATCACTTATTACTGATGTTAATTTTAGGATGAATAGAATGTGTTCAGTCAGTCAGAGCAAGTGCACAGAAAGTAAGACCCATGTGAAAGCTAAGTTTGAATGTTACAGTAATACGAAAAGTTGTTTGTCAGTGTTTTGATAATATTTTTGTAATCTGGCAATATTCCAGTAATTATTAATTGTTCAATTTTGATGATTCCCTTACATGATTGAGTAGAATTTTAATGTGATCTTTGCATAATATGTCAATTTCTAGCCTGTAATAAAATACTGCAGTACTCTTAATTATTATATGAAAATCCTGAAGGTAGCTGTTTGCTGTGACAGGTTCGCTATTCTGTTCTGAAGGTGAGAATGCATAAATATCCAGTTAGGATAATGGACCGTGAAATTCATTTTTGTAGAATAAGTTACATTCAGTTTATGAATATACCAAATTAATAAAGGATTACAGTGTTCAGTATAATTAAGCGAGGTTTTTCTTTACTTTAAAATACATGCCTGTCCATGCTTCAGTATACCTGTGGGGATTTGGGGGGTGGTGAGGAGGAGTTAGCTTATGTTGTGTTCTAAGGGTTTGGAAAATAGAATCTTAATTAAACTATTAAACTTCTGCAAAGCCATATACACAAGTTGCCTTCAAATTTGATACACAGTTTCAAGTATGAAATTCTAAAGTTCTGGTGCAGCTACCTGAAATGCTTAGTCAGGAAGTTCTAGAGATGTATCTGCCTGACCTCCTTTTAAAAACTTAAATTTTATTCCTTTAGGGACAAAGAGAGGCCTTATGTTTTGGGGGGTTTTAAATTGATATTTTGAGGTTTTTTTTTTTTTCCTTCCCACTCTGCAGTTTTGATAGCAATTTATACTATTACCATTTCTGAAGTTGAGCATTCAGCTAGATCTAAGAGGAAGATTCTGCTGAAGTTGCAAAGTCTGCTAATAGGATTTAGGGTCTTCTGGTTGGAGAAGGATATATTTGAAAAACAAACAAAAAAACCCCTTAGTTTGGCCTATGGAAAAGGAGACTTAATTTTCTTAAAACACTTAATCCATGCCTACTGTTCTAATTTCTTTTATACATTTTTTATTTTTATTTTGGCCAAAGTACTAAAGATTTGTTTTTAAAGCATTTACCCTGAGGGGAACAAAGGAAGACGGAATACAATTTGAAATTAATGAAGCAGTCATTCACTGCTATATAGTTAGTATTTTTCTTTGGCTGCTTTGATTCAGGAGGTCTTCATTTTGTTTTGTTTTTGTTTGGTTTTTTTTTTTGTTTGGTTTGGGGTTTGTTTGGTTTGGTTTTTCATTTCAACAGGGAACCCTTTATATAAAGTGAAAAACCTGTATGCTGTTATTCATGTTTACTGGATGTTTCTGGATATATACTTGGGTGCTTATTGGTGTTTCTAATGCTTCTTACAATATTAGATAGTCTTCTAAATGAAAGTATCCACTTCTAAAAATCAGTGCAACATATAGCTCATTAACAGTAGTATCTATCTGATTTCAAGTAAGGTGGCTTTAAATGTTTTGGCAGGTGAAGTTCCAAAGCAGGTGAAAGTGAAAAAACTGAAGAACCTAAAAACTTTGGACTCCAAACCTGGTAATAAGTTGCTTCAGAGTTAAATTACCAGTATTTTATTTTTAAAAACCATACCACATTTTTCTTATGGCTATATGATGCTTTTTTTTTCTTTAGGTGTTTATACCTCTTACAAGCCATACTTGAACAAAGATGAAGAAATTGTTAAACAGTTACAAAAGGTAATGCTGCAAATCTCTTCTTAATGGAAATTGGTTTATGTACTGTTATACAGTGTTTTCATTTAAGGCTGAGCTCTGTCTACGTAACTGAAATGAAACAATTCTGATTCCTTTGCCCCAATTCATAACTGAATAGATAAGTATACATCCTCATTGCAGAAGAAGGGCTGCTGCCTGCTTAGCAGTTTCTATAACAACATGAATGGTAGAACTCAAGAAGTTAGCTTAATAATTTAGAGAACTGAAGTGATTGATCAGTCCATCTGTTTTGGGTTTTCCACCCTCTGCCACCCACCTCTGGTCTCTTTGGTCTAGAAATCTCACGCATGAGGTGTGTGGGAATCAGAGCTTCCAAACTTTAACTACTCTGCACAAGTTTGTTTATTGGAATTTTTATTTCCTTGAAGTTCTTTACATGAAAATAAAAAACCAGCAATTGAAGGGATTAATATCTGTGCAAAAGGACTCGATGCTTTTACTTTCCTTTCATAGTTCAGGGTAGGGATTGTATGTGAAGCTTATGGCAAACAAATACAGAAACACTGGAATAAATATTCTTAAAAAAACCCCACACCTACTTACATATTTTAGGGTAACAGACTTATGTGATGTTTTTCTTTTTTTAAGGGTGTACAACAGAAACGTCCTACAGAAGCACAGAGTGTCATTCTTCGGCGGTATTTCTTGGAATTGACAGAAAGTTTCATTATTCCATTAGTGAGTTCTTAGACTAATGGGTTTTTTACATATGTAATCTAGAGTAGCTTTCTCAGTGTTAGCCTGACTGAATAGGTCCAATAACTAGCACTGTACCCCTGGGGTCTAGCCCTGTTCAACATCTTCATTAATGATCATAGAATCATAAAATCATAGAAAGGTCTGGGTTGGAAGGGACCCCAAGGATCATAGAGTTCCAACCCCCCTGCCACAGGCAGGGACACCAACCTCCAGGCCTGGATCTACACAAGGGCCCCGTCCAACCTGGCCTTGAACACCTCCAGGCATGGGGCATCCACCACCTCTCTGGGCAGCCTGTTCCAGCACCTCACCACTCTCTCCGTAAAACAATATCTAATTTAAACCTTCCTTCAGCTTTAATCCTTCCCCCCTTTCCCTGCCATTTTCTACCCTTTTGATCTGGATGATGGGGCAGCGTGTGCCTCCGTGAGTTTGTGGATGGTGCAAAACTGGGAGGAGTGGCTGATACACCAGATGGTCATGCTGCTGTTTAGAGGGACCTCAAGTTGCTGGAGAGATGGGCTGACAGGAACCTCATGGAGTTCAGCAAAGAGAAGCGCAAGTCCTGCAGCTGGGGAGGAATAAACCTGTGCAGCAGTATATACTGGAGACCGCCAGGCTGGAAGGCGGCTTTGTAGAAAAGGATCTGGGGGTCCTAATGGACATGAAGTTGAACATCAGCCAGCAGTATGCCATTGAAGCAAAGAAGGCCAATGGTATTTTGGGCTGTGTTAGGAGGGGTGTTGCCAGCATGTTGAGGGAGGTGGTCCTTCCCCTCTGTTCAGTACTGGTGAGGCCACACCTGGAGTATCATGTCCAGTTCTGGGTTCCCCAGTACCAGAGAACTGGAGCTACTGGAGAGAGTCCAGTGAAGGGCCACTAACATCTATGGGGAGCTAGAGCATCTTTCATATGAGGAAAGGCTGAGAGAGCTGGGACTGTTTAGCCTAGGGAAGAGAAGGTTCTGGGGGGGATTGTCCTGGTTTCAGCCAGGACGGAGCTAGTTTTGTCTTCGGCAGCTCCTGTGTTTTGGATTTAGTATGTGAAAACTGGTGACAGCAGCTGCTGCTGAACGATCAAGGACATTTTTCAGTTTCCCAAGTTTTGCTGGTGTGCAGGTGCAAAACCTTGGGAGGGCACAGCCAGGGTAGTTGATCCAAACTGACCAACGAGAGTATTCCGTACCATAGACGGCATGGCCGGTATAAGTGAGGGTCAGCCATTCCCCCTTTTCTCTATTTTTTTGTTTGGTTCCTGTTCTGTTCATGTTCCCT